>SCLG01000382.1:141675-166399 GCA_004367875.1 Oikopleura albicans
AAACATGAAAAAATGCATGTTTGGTAAATCAATTTCCATATTCAGAATAGCTTAATGAAGTTCTATCACATTCGGAATATCTATCAGAGGAAGAAAAAGACGAACGCGAGCGAGTATCGTCTGAGTAATCACTACGAGCCTCGTACGTATACGAGGTTTGACTTTTCACGTCAAACTTTGAAAGATCTTCAATGCTATCGAGTGGCTCAAGTTGTTTGATTCGGCGTTGTTTGTCTTTTGGCGGGGAATGCACAGGTACTTGAAAGGTTGACAAAATATATTTCGAAACAAAAGTAAGGGACGTGAATGAGTGAAACAATATACAGTTGGTGACGTAACGAGTTGACACTTTCGTTTTCAATTTTTTCGTCAAAAACTGTCAACTTGTTCCACTTTGTCAACTTGTTACGTCACTTTTGCCCCCCCCCCTTTTTGCCCAAAAAACGTCCAAAAACTGTCAACTTGTAGCAACTGTCAACTTGTGTTGTGTCAATTCGTAAAACGAAATACACCTATCATTTATCTTAACACTTTTTTGACTGAAACGTATCACGATAACCAACTATTTTACCAAACTTCCTACCCAATTATCTTAACACTTTTTGAGGACCTTTAGTGTTAAGATAATTGATTAGCTTGTGTTTTTAGTGCATTATTTGCATGGTCGGGATTACAAAAAGGGTTACAAGGCCAGGAGAGAGACAGGTTTGAGGCCCGGACAAATTTTGTTTAATACTTACAGTCCCTAACGACGTCCGCTAACGTCTGTATTGGGAGTACGGAATGTAAGTCTTAAAATGAAAAAAACTGCAAACACGTCTATTTCCTCGCCATGTAACAGACGGCCCAGTGGCTTTTCCAAGAAATGAAGACGTCAATTTCCAATAATAAAAGTTTTTTTATGGGTATACGGTATACCGGTTTATGGTATACCGTATACCATAAATTCATTAAAACTTCGCCAAAAATGTTTTTTTCAAAAAGAGGCATATCACTATCGGCGTCACCGAGTCGGTTTGGCCCGACTGAGCGAAAAAGGAAGTTTGGTACAGTCATTTGAAATGTATTCATCAGGTCTACTTTTGGCGCCACCGAGTAAGTAGCACATGTTCAAGCAGTACAACTTGTACTGTACAAATTGATAAATAGTCCCATTTTTATATTGAACTTTTTTGGCAACCTTAGATGCTAATGATGCGGGTAACTTAATTTTTCTCGGGTACTGGAAAGGCACGGTTGTTGAATGGGTATTATCAGATACCATTCCGCCATGCTGGGAAGAGCTGGCGCCGAGCGAATCGACGTCATAAAAATTTGAGCGATAAATCGTCGACATCGTCGCCATTGAGCCATTCGAACCCTTTCGTCGACATAAACAGGTTACGACGACCGTTATCGAAATCGTCAGGAGAATGGCGATTGGTACGACAATCATATTACGCAGCTCAGTCAGCCAATCGCAGAGATCATGCGATTTTAGGGCCATTAATCGCTTACCAGAATTATCCCCAGTTGGCCCTAATTTATGTTTAATCGGTGCAAATTCAATTCGTAACAAACAAAAAAGTGACAAGCGTTTATTGTGATTCATAGTTTTTAATAAATTACAATCCTTACTTCTATTAGCCGGTTTCCACAATCAAAAACGTTCTTAATCGGAGTAAGCACTGTAAAATTTATACAGTATAAATAATTGTATGTAGTATAAATGATCCGTGAGGAAAAGAGAACAATTCCTTTTATCGATTTATTTGACGTTTTTCGAAAAAAAAATAACTACCCTGCGCAGCGCTACACCACCATGAAATGATAAGCTGTGTGCGTCATGTGGGCGAGATTTGGTCCATGCGCGTTTTCATGATTACACCAAAACTACTGGGCCGATTTCGAAAATTTAAACGAATTATAAAACTTTCATATGTCTACTTCGTTATTCATACATAAATATAAATCAAATTTTTAAGCTCTTACAAAAAGTAAGTTTATTGAGACATGTGTAGCCCTTAATCCTGTCACCGAAGAAAACATAACTAAAAATTATAAAAAAAGTACCGTGTGCCTGGACATTAACTGTCGTGTAAATGCAACTATTATTTTTTAAATGGTAAAAATATAGTTAAAACCCAACAAAATTATGTTCCATAGGGAAATATTACATAACGGCAATAAAAATCAACATAGAAAAACAAATTTTTCTTGCGAAATTAATCAATTCCAAGCATTAATTAGAGCTAGCAAACGAGAAAAAACACGTTTTTTGCCACTAACCTTTTTTATTTCCAAAAACACCTTTTTAGGGGAAATTTTTATTTATTTATTGAGTTTTTATGAATATTTTATTGGCTATCCCGAGTGGTTTCATATTCGATGTCACGTATACCATGAAGTCAGCGGAAAAATAAGTTCCGAAAAAGTAAGCAATGGGCGGATTTTAAATTAATAATAAGGAAGAACGCAACGAGTGATAATGCGGACAAAATTCCGCATGTGTGTTCACGGGACTTTTTTAAATATGTGCTCAAAGAAAAACTACTAGTATATTAAGAGAAAAACTAAGTACACTGTCAAAGTATCAATTTTGGTCACCTTCTGTCAAAGCTATATTTTTATGGCAGTCAAGTCGGTTCCGTTTAAAAAAACATGATGGGTATATATAAAGGACGTAGTCTTGAAGCAATTGGTCTCTTGACTAAATAATCACTGAATTTACCAAAATTGAAATGCACTCGGAAGAATATGTCTTTTACTTCGCTAATTCCAGGAAAATTGTGTTATAACTTATATATCGTACTAGGCTAATGCGGAAAATATTGCCATCAAATACTGCAAATAATAATAAAATTTATATTTTTTTCTTAAAATACAGTACATACCGGGTGAGGGAATATAGATGCTAATCCGTTTTTGGTTCGCGAGTACGCTGAACGAATATAACTCACCAAAAAACGGATTAGCATCTATATTCCCTCACCCTGTACTACAGTCCTAACTCCCACTAGAAATGTTAAAACATACTGTACGGTGAAAGGTGTTTTAAAAATGTGTGTTAATTTTTCTTAGATGACATCGTCGTTTCGCACAGAAAGAAGAAGAAAAATTAACACACATTTTTAAAACACCTTTCACCGCACAGTAGTTCTCAAAAAGACGTACCGTACGTAATGAGCGACATTATGGCCATAATTTATAGAAGTAAGACTGTACCCATGTTACGCAAAAGTTGGCGACTAATAGTGCCCCTAGTAACTTTTTATTAACGGTACGAAATGTTCCCGTTCTGAACAGCTAAAAAAATCAACGTTTGACTAAAGTGAGCCAAGCCGACCTACTACACTATATTTTATGAATATTATTTTATTTTAAATGACTACAAAATCGACTTATGGCAACGGAAATAAAACGTTCATAATAAACAGTCATAATTAATAGAGAGCCTTCCATGTCAAAGGCCATATTAAGACTTTGATGGAGTAAACACCTTAAGTTTTGTAATCATAATATTATAATGTTTATTTTCGGCCGTAAGTTTCTTAGACGTTGAGAACAGTAGAACATGCCGCAAGGTAACATTTCGCGAAATACAACAAAAAAATACTTAATTTTGAAATTACGTTTGTTCCTTTGTATTACCGACTTTACTACCAAAACGGACGTTTTTGATTCTCAAATATAGCGTCAGTATTAGGGTAAATAATTTACCGTGAGTAATTCACCGTAAATTGTCATAAAGTGGCCATTTTTTGACTTTTAAAAACAAAAATGTAAACCAAAACCTCCTTTTAATTCCTGGAGAGTGTGAGATTTTTTGGCGCAAACCCCTAGATAAAAATTAAAATCGGCCGACATAGTGAACTATCGCAGTGATTTTCAAACGCGAAAAAAATAAATAATGTTACCACTTTTTGGTAACGTTGCTTGACAGCGCGTCTGAGGCCTATGTGGCCTGTGATTGGTCTTTTTTAGCGCGCTCGACTAATCACCGAAAAGTAAATCACCTAAAGGCGATTTACTTATTTTAAAATATTTTTGTATTACAGTCCTCCTCCTCTTAAGTGCCGCACTTAAGGAGAAATATGCATTTCCACTAAAATTTTTTTCGCGTTTTAAAATCAGGACGATAGAAGAGGTTTTGATCTACATTCTGATTTTTAAAATTTTTTGAACGGTTGAGAAATCAATAGCAAAATTTGGGTAAACTGAAAAAAAAACACAAATGTATTTTTCGTGTCTAAATAAATGCACCCATGGTTAACGTAAATTTCAGCTGGAAACGTGAAATAATGGTCTCGAAATTATATTACCGTGAATCAAAGAAAACTGTTTTGCCGCTATTTTATTAGGCTAGGTGGTAAACGGTTCATCAAATAGGGCGCCTTCACCATCTCTTTGTTTACTTTTTACTTTAGTACATGTTGTGATACCTATTTAATACCATTGTTTG
The DNA here is from genome assembly GCA_004367875.1 of Oikopleura albicans. Taxonomy (NCBI): domain Eukaryota; kingdom Metazoa; phylum Chordata; class Appendicularia; order Copelata; family Oikopleuridae; genus Oikopleura; species Oikopleura albicans. Next base: position 146,117 of record SCLG01000382.1, read on the forward strand.
TTTTTTCTTTGACAAAATTTGTTGACACCCATTGAGATCGGGAGAGAAGTACATAATAAACCAAAAAAATCTTGATTATGAAATTGCTTGGACTATTGTTAAGCTCTATTATTACTGCAAAGTCAGTCAAAGAACCCACAGGTCAGAGTTAAAACTGATTTGGAGCGTTTTTGCGTGAGTTAATCATTAATGTGACCCATTGGTTCACGCAATAATTAGAAGCGTCAAATGCTTAAAAAGTATGTTTCTTTTAAATGTCAGCGAAATTCCATATGATTCTGCCATAGGCTATGGTCCATAGGACTTCTGAAAATGGTATGAACAATCTGAGCAAAACCTACCAGTAAAACATATAAGCTCTCTTTTGAGCAAAAACAATTAATTAAGGCACGTTGTAGATGGAATAAAGAATGCCCCTTTTGGCCTTAAATCTAATTTACCACGTGACTGGTTGAACTTGAGCCGAATTCAGATTAGCCAACTACAATCCACTTTTTAATTTTACGCCAAATTACATTAATTCGAAAAAAAATTGTGGTTATGGGCCATAACTTTGGCTCATTTTTCTTTGTCTCAAATAATCATATTTGTCTTATTTGTCTTAATATCCTATTTTTATCATCGAAAGACCTCTCGTTTAGGTAGTTACAGTGAAACCCCATCAGATGCCCGAATATATCATGAGGAAAAGTTGACATCTTCTGAAGATATTCAGGCCTTGGTTACTAAATCTGAATCCATCGGTTTACCGCGGTTACCTTGTTTGCGCATTAACATTTACGGTAAAAGCTATGTTAGAGTACTTTTCAATTTTGTAAAAAAAAAAAATTGACAAAATATTTTTTTTTTCGTTTTTATATTCCAGCACTACTTATGCGAAAAAGTTACTCAAAGCCTTTGAGTCAAAGGTGCAAACCGTTAGTGTATTGTCGCGTTATACATTTAAAACCTTCCCAGGATTTGGACAAAATTTCACTTTGAAAATTAATTTTTTGAGTCATTGATAAAATTGGCCCGTATGAAACTGTGGGGACAGCTAGAGTTATAGTACGGCAAATTTATTATTCAAGCTGGATTGGTAATCATCACAGGAAAACACAGAAGATTATGACCATGAAGCTTTTTTTGGTGGGAATACGGAACTTATTTCTGAACTTGAGGAATGGTCATTACTAATGTATGATTTGTTACTGATGATTTAAACGGTATTTAATTTATTAAAGTAGCTTAAGCTCTGAGATACCAAAGAGTTATATTGGGTGCTCTCGAGAATCGTTTAGTACTATAGTATATAGCCTATAGTTTATAGGCCAGGGCTCGGCACAATTGGGTCGCTTAGGCTCGCTCGGAGCCAAAAATTACAATTGGGCTCGGCTCGAAAATTTTAACGGTAGCGAGCCAAACCGAACCGAGCCAAGATTATAGGCTATACTGTATAGCATGTTTCTTGTTGAAGCAGTTGTTCTGTTTTAAAAGAAATGAAAGAGTATAAGAAAGTATCTAGTAAAAAATAAAAAATTATTAAAACGTGTCTACTCAGCTAGCCACATGAAATTTAACACAAGAAATTTCTACATTGGACCGTTTGTTTTTTCATTTTCAAATGAGGGTGCCCCGACTTTTTCCCATTTGTCCGAGTACGTGTATAATCACTCAAACAATTCATTATGACTATTGTGATGCATGGTTTGGACGTATAGTAGATATATAGTACAGTGTATATCATATACTAAAGCCTTTAGTCTAAAGGCTATACATAGACTATAGCTTATCGTCTAATCTAATATCTGTAACAGGCCTTACATAGACTCTGGGATTAGCTGAAGTTAAACGGCGATTAAAAACGCTTTGCCAAACTATGGTGGATCGTAACGATGATGATCGGGTCACAGTTGCCGAAATTTCCGAATGGATCCGATACCAGCAAGTGCGTTACGTTCACGAAGACACTCAACGCGTTTGGTTAGAACACCAAACCAACGGCAAGGAATTGCTTTGGAATGAATATATGCGACAAGCTTACAGTTAAGGATCAAAATAGATATTAACTGCGTACCGTAATATTTCAACTAGCTACAGTCCATATGTCACATATGGTATGTCACATACCGTATGTGACTATCGAATCAATTCGTTCTAGTTTGGTCGAAATCAAATTTTGAAACGTGACTTCGCGTATCGCAGTGATTTTCAAACGCGCAAAAAATAAATGTTAATAAAAACGTGCTTAATAAGGGCTACTTGATAAGCCCTAAGTAGAACTTATGCCCTACCTATGTCAGAAAATGCCCTATAATTTATAGACTATAAAATCATGTGTTTATCGACTTTTACAAACCGAAGACAAAACGTTTAGGGTAAAATATGCCTCTAAAAGCCCTGGTTATAAGGGAAAGTCACGTCAGGTTTTAAAACAACATTCAATGTCAAGACAAGAGGTATAATAACGTGCTTCTCGCTTTCTCAACTTTTGTATTCTAATGGGCTTAAAAACTAGAAAACTGAGAAGCGCATTATTTTACCTCATAGTGTACGTAATAAATTAGAACCACACAACCGCCAAAAATTTTGGTGAAATTAAGGGGTAGAACAAAATCCCGGTACTAATTTTGATCTCTATAAACAGTGGCGTCGACGACTGGGACAAAATCGACGAAAACGGTCACACGTTCCAACAGAATGTAAACCGAGACCGCCGAAAATGGGAAATTGCGAAAACAAAAGATTCAAAGAGTATTGATATCGAAGATTTTGCCGCATTTTTACACCCCGAACATTTCCCAAGAATGCATGAAATTTACATCCAAGAGCTTTTAGAAGACATAGATCAAAATCAAGCCAGGGGAGGCGATTTTAAGCATCGGATTTCTAGTATTTTTGTACAACTGCAAATTTAGTAGACATCGTCAAATCAAAATTTCTAAGTTGTGAAGTTTGACCAATTCGTTGATAGTGCGTAAGCGATTTGTAGAGGAAATTCGAACAATCGCTGATGATTGATTAACTCCCAAAGGTCACAAGTGGCATATAATCTGTAGGGGTCACTTAGTCCAAATTTAGACCACACACCTTTCTGACCATGTTAAGACGAAAAAAATATCAGTTTCGTTTTAAGTTGTATGTTTTTTCTCTAACAATTTAACTAGACCCGTGTTTCACCGATTTTCCATTAAGCACGGTTTACTATCATTTTTAGTCCATTTAGGGCGTTTAGTCCAATTTTGGAGTAAGTGACCCTTGGGAGTTAACGGACCGTGAAGACGTTAATTTTCGGCATTTGTTTCTCAAAAAAATTATTTGCCTATTTCGACTAACTCTACCAGTAGAAACTTTCACTCTCTAGCTGTATTCCACTACATGTATTATCATACTGTATAAAGAGGCAAACCTACAAGTATACCCGGTTAACCGATTTTCAAAATTTTAGGAATATGGCTAATCCTATTATGCGTATCCCTTTTAAAAGATGGTAAAATATCAAAAGAGGAATATATAAAAGATCTAACAAGGGACGGCGAAGAAGAAGACGATGATCAATCATGGGTAGAGCATGAAAAACGAATGTTCGAAGAATTTCGAGATAAAAATAATGATGGCTTTTTGGATTTTGGCGAAGTAAAGGGTAATTATTTTATTATACTCAAAGTGATTAATGGATATAATACGAATAACAGTTCATTTGGTTTAAACGGCCAAAACCGGTCTCCTCAAAAACCCTCAGAAAATTTGTAAGCCAAGTTATTCTAAAGCAAAGCTCCTAAAAAAGCAAGGGCAAAACTTTCCTTTTGAGTTTTTGTTCTGCAATAATTAACGTTAAAATAACCTTGTTATCTACAAAACCTGTAATTTATCAAAAACGTTCTAATACATGTATTCAAATTCATTTTAGAGTGGATTCTTCCCGTTGAAGTCGATCACGCAAAAGCAGAATCCGAACGTCTCATTGATCTAGTTTTGGCTGAAAAGGGGGAACATCAAGAGGCAAATCGAAAATATATTCAATGTCAAGACGTTGTAAAGTACCATAATATTTTTATTGGTAGGTTAAATTCGATTTAGTGATCCCTAATTTTAAAATTGAAAATGTTTTAGATTCGACACTGACTGACTGGGGTGAATACCTCTTACGCCACCAAGAATTTTAAAGACGAATTTTCAGTCTGATATTTTTTGTTATACTATAGAAAAAATGGATCATTAACTACTTTACTGATCTTAATAAAGGATATGTTTTGTAATATTAGACAAATACGAGATTTATGCTTAAAAGTAATAAAATGTTTCAATTTATTTGCAATTTTTTGTCTCAAAACAACGCAGATAAACATTGAAAACAGGAAATACACGTGCAACACATTGGAACTTTTTTATTAAGGAAATTTATATCCCTGCCAACTTAAAATACCTACACTCCCCCCTCATGATAAGGGCCCCCACGAATCATAATTACGCTTCAAAACATTATTAAGAAAATATAAAAGGTTAGAAAATACATAAAAAAATTGAGTGAATTACTTACCAGATTGTCTGAAAAAAGTCCACTTTCTCAAAATAAGGGCCACCATTTCTCATAATAAGGGCCACCCCATAATAAGGGCCACTTTTTCAGGAGACAAAAGTGGCCCTTATCATGAGGGGGGAGTGTACCAGTTACTGGTAACCAATACTAACAAATTTGGACTTAACCGTAGACAGATGTGTCCACACTGCGCGGTCTAGCTTTAAGAGCGTTAATAAAATCTTGTTATCTTTGTATAATTTTTTTTTTACATTGTGAGCCGTTCAAAGTTTGAGATGTAAAAGTTCTGTTCTCATTTTCTGAACATAACAGAACGCTCGTTTTTGTTTCCACAAATAGAACGTTCGTTTGTTCGTTCGTTCTTTTCACTTAAAAAACGACGGGGGAGGGTAGATGAAACAAACAAAAACACATAAAAATTATACATGTGTAGATTAATTTAAATTCACGCTTATTGGTGGAAAAACAAATTGATAATTCTAGGTTTGCAAACGCTCCCCGAAAGGAAGTTTATATTTGTCTATAATAATAAAATAATAATAAATAAATTTCTTGTTTTTTCTTGTCCCCCAATCGTACCTGAGCCGCGGTCCCGGGTTAAGTTCTAAAGTTCTGCAAAAGAACAAAACTTTTACATCTCTGGCCCAGAGACTCTGGGTCAAACCATATTTTGTTTTCACATAGCCGATATTTACCTGATATATGTGAGCAATACAGCTCCTTGCCATTTCGAACCCGGTTAGGCCATCTTGAAATCCACGAGACCAAATGTCGCAGTTCACAATTGCACAGCAACGGATTTTCGTTGAGAATAATCTGCTCCTTTATTCCGGCCGGAATTGCACCAAATGAATCTGGGTTAATATTGCCAATCCAATTCGAACTTAAGTCTAACAGTTCGAGACCAGCTAAACCTTGAAATGCATCATTGGCGATAAAGGCCATTTGATTTTCCTGTAAACGTAAGACTTTTAGATTCGGCATAAAAATAAACTTGGGCTCATCGAGCGATTTTATCAAATTGCCCGCCAGATTTAGCTCGCGCAGTTGTCGAAGTCCAAGGAAGTTATCGGCTTGTAAAATGTCCCAGGATGAAAATTACGCGATAAATAATGAATTTATTATTCTAGTAAAAAGGAAATCAAAGTGTAATGAAATTTTTGTGTATTTGTACAGTCCTGTATTACAGTCCTTTCTTCCAATACGGACGTTTTAGATTCTCGAAAATAGCGTCCGTATTGAAGAAATTGTCATAAAGTGTCCATTTTTGCACAAAAAGCGTCCGTATTGGAAGAAATCGTCCGTATTGAGTGCGTTCGTAAGGACGGTACCCGAGCTTATATTTTTATAGAAGTAAAAATGTTGCTTTTAGGAGACAAGAATTTTACTCATCTATTCTCCAGATATTTTCTGAAATTCAGAGTCTGAACTACTACTAAATTCCCCTTGTCTTTGTTTACAGAAAACGTTTATAAAACAACCAAAAAAGTTTAAACTCTACAGTCACTAAATGGTAATTCATATGATCCTAGTTCCTTTCAAGTTTGTTGTGAGAAAGTTTGAGATGCATCAAGCGTGGCATTCGGGTAAATGCCGACATGATATCTGTTAACAGATTTGAACTCAAATCAAGCTTTTCGAGCGTTGATAGACCATCAAACGTTGAATTTGACAGCGTTGACAGATTATTTTTGGACAGGTCGAGATGTTCCAAGTTTTTTATTGGATGGCGCGTTCGGTAAATGTGTTTAATGTTATTGTCGGCCAGTTTGAGATATCGAAGATTGGCAAACATTTCGAGCTCGGAGAGGGTCAGCGATTTTAGTGAGTTTTGTGAAACATCAATGGCTAATATGTCGTCCAAAGCGTCAAGCATGGCGAAATGACTAAGTGTATCGAGATCGTTGCCTAAATAAGCGTTACAGGGGGTCGCCACATAAGGGCCNTCAATTTATTCAAACCCTTTAAATAAAAATGCGTAAAATTGGCGCTTCCTTCTCGTCTGGCAGTTATCAGATTGTCGAGATTGCTAGAATTTAAATCACTGCAGTCAATCTGGTTGGTATTTGTAGCGCAGCAACACATGCTACATTCGTCAAGCAGCTTCGTATAATTTCGATCGTCGTGATAATTCCCATAATATAATGCAGTCCTAGGCGCCAGGGTTACCAATAATCAACGTTTTCAGATACAAACCATACATATACTTAATTGTTACTTTAATATTTTTGTAGCAGAATCCACGCGGTGTTCCAATCCATTAGCAAGATGTAATGTCTCGTTTACAGCCACTGATATCTTTTTAGTCGATTGGGACACCGCTACCAAAAGAATAAAGTAACAATGTAGTATATGTATACCGTAGGTTTTTGTGTATCGTTTGAAAATCGTCTGTTCTAAAGTTTAAAATCTAAATTTAGCTAAACTCTGTTTTTATTGTTGCCAAGTTCGCAATTAGTATACTACCTTTAAGGTAGACTAATAGTTTTGTTATTAACAGTTAAACCTCTATGACATATTACTAATATGATATTAGGTATAAGTAAAAGAAGACGGACCGTCTTAGACGGGCCAATACTGTGTGGTCCAACAATGAATCAGACAGGGCTAGTTTTTGCACGCAGTTTGATATTATTTCAACATAAAAAGTGCGTGTAAAAATTTGCTCTGTTTGATTAATTGTTGGACCACACCGTAGAGGCTGCGCATGGAATTATGTAAAATTGATCTGCTAGAATCGCGCAGGGATCAAAATAATTAGTTGCTATAAATAATTAGTTGCTATAAATGAATTGTGAACCCCGTTCCTGGTTTTACAACTGATGTCCGTTATCGAGGTATTTAAACTTCCCGATATTCGGTTTTCAGCTGCCACCGACTTTACAAAAATATAAAAAANCTCGTTTACAGCCACTGATATCTTTTTAGTCGATTGGGACACCGCGTGGATTTCGCTACCAAAAGAATAAAGTAACAATGTAGTATATGTATACCGTAGGTTTTTGTGTATCGTTTGAAAATCGTCTGTTCTAAAGTTTAGAATCTAAATTTAGCTAAACTCTGTTTTTATTGTTACCAAGTTCGCAATTAGTATACTACCTTTAAGGTAGACTAATAGTTTTGTTATTAACCGTTAAACCTCTATGACATATTACTAGTATGATATTAGGTATAACTTATACCGTATAAGTAAAAGAAGACGGACCGTCTTAGACGGGCCAATACTGTGTGGTCCAACAATGAATCAGACAGGGCTAGTTTTTGCAGGCAGTTTGATATTATTTCAACATAAAAAGTGCGTGTAAAAATTTGCTTTGTTTGATTAATTGTTGGACCACACCGTAGAGGCTGCGCATGGAATTATGTAAAATTGATCTGCTAGAATCGCGCAGGGATAAAAATAATTAGTTGCTATAAATGAATTGTGAACCCCGTTCCTGGTTTTACAACTGATGTCCGTTATCGAGGTATTTAAACTTCCCGATATTCGGTTTTCAGCTGCCACCGACTTTACAAAAATATAAAAAATAAAAATACTTCTCTTCCATGGTGACTGGCCAAGTCCAAACATGAGCGTCTCATTCATGCAAAGATAATACAAAAACGTCCTCCTGTATGTGACGAAAAGGCTCTTTTTGAAATTTCTTTTTTTTTCTGCTTTGCTTTTGTGTTTTGATATTATATGTCAAAGATGAAAAGTTTTCACGATCTAGATATAATATGTTTTTATTCAGAAAGAAATTATGTCTTGAGATGGAGACGTGGTGGAGATTATTTCTTCAGCATGTGTCGTCGATAGTGGCGTTTTCAGTCAGTAGCAGGTATCCGGTTAAGCATAACTGTTTGGTGTTGAATGAGGGACAATAAATTGAAACTTTTTTTTGAAACTCACAGAGCTAGGAAATACTTTAACTTGAAGTCCATGGCTAATAAAGGCGCATTTTCCCGCATTGCTATTTAAAATTTGACGCCTTGTCTCAGATTCCTTGATATTTTTCTGTTTCTGAGGACAAACGGGGCTTTCATTGTGAGAGAGTTCATGCAATCTTTTTTTATCTTACCAATAAAACTTGCTCTGCAAATCGAAGATTAAACTTTTTTATTAGTCGGAAGACTTTGCACATATAAAACATATGCAACCGCATGCGGCATATGTACGGCATAAGATATGAAGTTTGTAAAAAACAGTTGTAAATCATTAATTGTCCAATCAATGCATTCAAATGTGAATTCAAAATCTTTAAAAAAACTGGGGATTTAAGGATTTAGAACTGTTTTTTGTTAATATTATGTATTCAATCACCACACTTTTTGGTGTCATTATTTGTTTGAATTTTACATTCTGGCCCAAATAGTATGATTCATTATTAGTTAAAATAATTTCCGCAGAAAGAAGCTGTTTACACATTCTTATTTGATGAAAGCGGTCGAAGATACGCGTTTGTTGAGTCATTTAAACCCATTTTGTATTACAATAAGTATACCGCGCTAGACCATGTTTTCCGATAATTATTTAATTAAAAAAATTAAAAAAATTCTGGCACCATTGCTTTGTTCGGTATTAATTTGATTAAACAAGTTGAAGACAAATTCAAGTGGTTATTGTAAGACTGACTCAGATATTGCATTTGCTGAGAAATTTTTTGGGGAAATAACGTGGAGATCAAATGAAAACGACTCAATTATGAGGCAAACATTTTAAGGAACGTACATGCCCTTAATTTACCAAAAAAAAATATTTCAGTACAATTTAACCTTTAACTTGTAAACTTATATGCAGAATCTCAATTTTTTGGAAAAGGAAAAATGTCCAATTTTTTAGATTTTAATGGTCCAGTGATCTTGATAGTGGTATTATATAGGCTATAATATAGCACTTCATAGTGTTGACCGTTACTTGAAAGAATCGAAAAACCAAAACCATATTTTACTCTATAAAATTTTCCTGTTTTCGGTTTAATTTGTAAACAAATGGTATGTACGGTCCTTAACCTGTAATCGCGGCTTTTTTATTCTATTTTCAATTGAATTTTTACCGCAATCTTGTATAGGTTCATTACAGTTCCAATTTAGAAGTTAATTGAAAAACAATGTGTTAATTAATTTTAATAAGCTGGTTTCAATTGCAAAAATTTTGAGACAGTCCTATATCATTATGTTAACGTGTCAAAGTTACATTATAGTGTATATTACAATTATAATGTACAGTATGAATTATAATTTTTTGTCATCGGCGGAACAAAATAACGGCGCAGGGGTGTACATAAACGATCAGCAGTGCCACCTTATTAAAGTGGCCTAAAATCATTACGATATGTTCCACACCTATAGCCAGTTTCAAGATATTCTGTAATTTTGAAAACGTATTAATCTTCAAAAACATATAAAAAATATTATAATTAAAAGATATTAAAAAAAGTTCCATGAACATATATGCGGAAGATTGTCAGCATCATCACTCTTTGTGTTCGTAACTACCTAAGTTTAAACTATAAGCAAATCGACCACACTTGGACACTTTTTGGTCGATTTGACCACAAAAACACAAATTCACAAACGGTTAACCGGGTGATGTACGGGTCATTTTTCCTGGCAAGTGGGCCAAAACAATTTGCGTAAAAGTTTCACGGTGAAACGTATTAATTGTAAGTAACCTCTTTTTTGAAGTTTCCGATCTCTAATAACTGACTAATTAATATTCATTAAGAAAATAAAATTTTCATTTTTATTTGCTCTCCGACTATGTAATCGATTATTTTATGTTGGTGTTGACTGCCGTTACATTTAATATAAAATAAAACATCAAACAACGCGTTTTATATGCCAATTCGGACAATCTTTCGCAATATGTATTTGAAGGTTAATACGTTAATTATGTTCCCTTTATCGTGGCGTAATTATTAATACGCCGTAAAAAGTTGACGCGACTTATCAGTAAGGGCCCGCCCGTCGTGTTGTTTACAAACGTAACGTTTGGGAAAACCGTTTTTTACATTGAAGTGAAATAATTGTTTTTCCCTGTATCAATAAAACACAGCTTGAAAATTATTTTGGTGCCATAGTCCTCATAACCGATCGCGTATTCCGACTTTAACGTAATAAGGCGCAAAAATGACCTGTTTTTGCGTAATTGATCTAGAACAAAAAATATCTTGAAAAAATAACAAAATGGTAAAATTCTCAACTGAAAAAATATACATTGGTGCCTGGAAAAGTAACCTCCCATGAATTTTTTTTTTGCAAAAAAAAACTGTTTTGGTCACAATTTAAGACTCGAAAAGTTTCTAGAAAAAACTTTTCATGGGAGGTTACTTTTCCAGGCGCCAAATGCCGTAATTACGGATTTTCGGGTTCAGTTTGTACACAACGTGACGGACAGGTAAGTGGCTTAATCATTGCCATCTAGCGGTAAATAACGGAAGCGAATATTAAACGGGAACAATCAATAGTATTTGGTTTGATTTCTGAAATATCACATCTTATTATGTCCTTAAATTACGTTTCTATAATTTCTCACAAAAAAATGTGATTTGTAAAACTAAAATTTAAATTTAATGAAGTAAATTCGTTAAACCCAAGCTTGGTGTGAACATACGCGAAATATNTGTTGTTTACAAACGTAACGTTTGGGAAAACCGTTTTTTTAGCACGTTACATTGAAGTGAAATAATTGTTTTTCCCTGTATCAATAAAACACAGCTTGAAAATTATTTTGGTGCCATAGTCCTCATAACCGATCGCGTATTCCGACTTTAACGTAATAAGGCGCAAAAATGACCTGTTTTTGCGTAATTGATCTAGAACCAAAAATATCTTGAAAAAATAACAAAATGGTAAAAATCTCAACTGAAAAAATATACATTGGTGCCTGGAAAAGTAACCTCCCATGACTTGAAAAAAAACTGTTTTGGTCACAATTTAAGACTCGAAAAGTTACTACAGGTTTAGCCTCATGAAAATCGGCAGAGCGTTTCTAGAATAGAGCAATTTTTTTCTTTTTTCATGCAATGGGGTGCTCCTATTGGCCAATATCATTTTAAAATATGCCGACATGGTATACTAGAAACGCGCTGCCGATTTTCATGAGACTAAACCAGTAGAAAAAACTTTTCATGGGAGGTTACTTTTCCAGGCGCCAAATGCCGTAATTACGGATTTTCGGGTTCAGTTTGTACACAACGTGACGGACAGGTAAGTGGCTTAATCATTGCCATCTAGCGGTAAATAACGGAAGCGAATATTAAACGGGAACAATCAATAGTATTTGGTTTGATTTCTGAAATATCACATCTTATTATGTCCTTAAATTACGTTTCTATAATTTCTCACAAAAAAATGTGATTTGTAAAACTAAAATTTAAATTTAATGAAGTAAATTCGTTAAACCCAAGCTTGGTGTGAACATACGCGAAATATTTATAACAAATTAAACAAAACAACTGCTATTGCTTTATGATGTTTGATGCTCTTACAAATATGCGTTTATTTGCTATGCTATGAAATGGTATGTTTTTATAATAAATTTGGTAAATTGCATAAAATATTGCTTGCGCACACCGAGCTGAATAAGCCAGAGTATCAGGGACCTAAAATAAAAGTTTATTATACGAGTATTTTTTTACATTAGTTTTATGAATTTGACGAGAAAACCTCATTTTTCAGTTGTCTGCCAAACTAATGTAAAAGTTAGGATTTATTTGAAGATGTATTGTATCGATAAGGAAATTCCTTCATTATGCATGTTAAAACCATAATAAGTAAAATTTTATATTTTAACGTTGGAACAAGAGTGTGTGAAATTTATGAACACATTTGAATGCAGTAGCTTTTTTAAGTTATGCATGTTCTATGAAATAGTTTTGTCAAACAGTCTGACTCAGACTCCTTTTTAACCCATAGACAACAATCATCAACACCGACATTAACAAAAATAAACACAGTCCTTACTCCTTTTTGGGACGATGCTCTTTTTCGGACCCTATTTTCGAGAACCGAAAACGTCCCAAAAAGGAGTAACCATTTCCTGTATATTTGTTTATCACTTCAGATTCCATCAAAAATATCTCCTAAAATCGGATCTCATACTTAAGCTTTCTTCTTTATAGTATAGAAAAATTGTATAGAAAAATTATAAACTACCATATAAAAAAATTCAATACAGTTAGGGGTCTGTCTCTCGATGTGCACTTTTTCGCGAAAATTTCTTAATACCTCTCGATGTGCACATTTTTCTGAATTACAGTCCCGACCTTCTAGTTGAGCACCTTCTAGTTGAGCACGACTGCCTACTTGAGCACTTTTTCAGGAAATTTTACAAGACTGGCAAAAAGTATTTTTGGTTTGCCAGGCAAAACTTGTTGATTCAATTTTATATTTTTTAGTTCTAAACGATAAAGGAATCAATTTTGTGTATATTTATGACTCGAAAACGCCCTAAAAAACTAGTAGTTAAGTTGATAATGACAATTTTACCAAATTTTGCAGGACCCTCTAGTTGTGCACGACTGCCTAGTTGAGCACGTTTTTCGGAAACGCAAATTGCTCAACTAGAAGGTCGGGACTGTAATCTCTTGGTGTGCAAAGAACTTTTGAACTTTGCGCATGTTTAACTGTCATGCGCCAGTAAGGCCATATCTGGCCTTACGCCACTTTGATTCAATATTATTGGTTAACGGTTAACGTTGAAGTAAAACGGTCAACGGATTATTAATTGAGCACCGAAATCACGTTTTTTTAATGATCAAGTATTTTTTTCTGCATTAACCCCTCTGGCTAATGGTGCACCAAAAGTACCAAGCATATATTGTAAATTTATGTAATCTAAATATTGATTTTTTTGGGCATAACACTATGCTGGTAACTTGAAATTTCATACAGTAGCTGAAATTTATTTGAAAATTATTCTCCATAATTATTGCATGATATTTGTAACCCCTGAGCTATTAAAGTAACCAATACTTAATCGTAGTTTTTAGGTGTTTTGGACTAAAATATTAATTTAAAGGGGTCGTTAAAAGGTGGGAATGTTAGTCAAGGTGCTCCATTTTACTGTGAAAATAAAAAAAATAAAAAATGTGCTATTGCGCCGTTATCGTTACAAACTTAAAAAAAACTATACAGAGGGTAGGCCAATTCCGGAAACCCCATTCCGGAACAGTTACCGGAAAAAAGTCCAATTCCGGAACGCTTTTCATTTCAAAAAATATTTGAAGTCCCATTCCGGAACGAAAAAGTCTAATTCCGGAACGGTTTTTGGGCTAAAAGACCAATTCTGGAACAAAAGGGGACTTTGGCTCAAAATCGCAAAGCGTTCCGGAATTGGCCTACCCCCTGTAATAAGTATTTGATCAAATGACTATACACGATGGCAAGTTACAATTGAAGAAAGTTGAAGAAAGTTTTCTGATTCATTTCCAATAACTTTTTCCAGATATTTGTAGCCACTGTTCTGTTATATTAACAAATACGAAACTGATACCTTTAGGTTTTATTGACAAAAATAATATTGCAAATAGGGTTAAAATGTTAGTAAAAGTATTCAATTTTTTTGTCTATCTTGTCTATTTTGGAAACAACTGGACCAACATCTATAAACTCAGTCTCTAGAACTTTTTTTTTCAAATGGTTATAAGGTCAAGTCAGTTTTTTCAAAGTGCATTAAGGTCAAGTCCGTTTTTCATAATTTGACCTTATAACCAACCGCCCTGTAGGTAAGTTTGATTACATGCTCGTATAATTTTAGTTTTCTGAATTTTATATGTTTATCTCAAAAATATGTGAATTGTCCGTAACGAAAATAATATTTTTTGTTGTTTTTAATTACTTATTATCTTTTAAAAAATAGTCTTTGCATTAACACCACATTTAATATCCGAGCACACGGTATTTTTTTTATAATTTTTAATTATGTTTTCTTTGGCGGCAGGATTACGAGCTACAAATATCTCAATAAACTCACTTTTTGTAAATGCTTAAAAAACACCTTTAGTTTGAAATTTTGATTTATATATAAATATAAATAATTAAGACGACATATGAAAGTTTAATAATTCGTTAGAATTTTTGAAATTGGCCCAGTAGTTTTGCTGTAATGATGAACGAAAGTAAGGCCAAATATGGCCTTACTGGCGCACGAAGGTAGTGGATGTCGGTGGCGCAGGACAGTTAAGATACACGCTGGTATCTTGAGTTTTAATATACATGTATAAAATGAGGAAAATTGAGTTTCAACACACGCACTAACTTAATTTGAATTAACAATTTGACTTTTAATTGACACGTTTTTGCAAATACTTATGAACTTTAATTCAAATGGTGTATTTTTTATGAATTAAAATAAGTGGTATGTTATGGTTCTGTAGACGGATATTTTTAAGAAGTGTTTTTGAGTCAATTATGGTCTCTGTGGGGGCTTACATAAGATATGGGGGCTTATATGATGATCCATGATTTTCATTTTTTTCTGATATGATCCGTTAAACATTTTTCTGTTCTCCCATTCTAACTTTAAAATTTTATAAAATTAAGTCGGGATTATAACCGCCCAACAAGCCCAACAACATGTTCTCTAAAATAATGAAAAAAATAACTAGTAACGAGATCAAATGATTTGTGACTACACAAACCTTACTTTCAATAAAATATACCAAATATAATTTTAATAATTGGGCCATATTTTTTCGCTTTTTACGGTCCCATGAATAATAATATTCATCTATGTCGAATATTACCTAATCTTACATCATTATTAACCTAATTTCTCTCATATTTCGATTGAGTTAGTACTAGAGTATTGAGATTTATTATTCCTTAAATATATATTTGAGGGGCATCCATAGTAGCTACAGAGGAGATAATGTCGGTATTTGCTGGTTATTCTGAGGCTTGTATAAGTGACGACAATATGGAATCGGATGACTGTTTTTTAAAACCTACGTTTGAGGTTGATTTACTTTCTTTGATTTATATTTTGTTTTTTTTAGATAATTTAGAGCTTTCACGTACTTTTCTCGTAACTACTAAGAAAGACAGATATCGAGAGTAAATTAAAATGTCAATTAAGCTTGATTGCGTCACTTAGCTGACAATGGTTTTACTTTTTAACTCGTTTTATTATAATAATATTATAATAATACACCATTTTTGTGTTATTTTCATAAATAAGTACACGAATTGTAGATGACGAATGACAATATTTATTACACTTTCTTTAAGAAAATTGTGTGACCGGTATTTAACGGTAACCAGCGGTTATAAATTATTTTTTGGTTTAATTCTAATTGAAAATAGACGAAATTTTATTTTGACTACTTTTTGTCGGACATGTACCCGTTTTCGGTAATCTGGAAAAGATAATTATCGGTATTTAAAGGTTCAAGGGCAAAAGACGAGTCTTACGTTTTTTGTTATAATTGATAAATTCTTGACCGGGAATCTAGATTATTTTTATGACAGTTTGATACCTGCCAACTTTGTCCCAAAAAACAAAACAGTAGATTAGACAAAAAGGGCGTAATTGGACCAATAAATCCCATGTCGTAAATGATTTTTTGATGGAAAATTATCTACAAATTACCGTATATTGCGTAACAGAGATGTATTTTAGGTTTTTCGTTTTAACCCTTGGGCGTGCAGCAGTTTAGTAAGAAATGGGAAACATGACATAGCAGAAATAGAATTAACGTTGTTTGAAAATGACATAATTAATTTATTACAGTTTGCGTTGATTGCAAGGAAATTTCTACTATGCCATATTCAACTTATCATTATCAAAACTTTATTGAACTTTAAATTGTATTTTTAATACGTTCAAACTAAAAATTATGTTTCTTTATACCAACACAAAAAATATTTGAACTTAAGAATGCAACTCAAAACAACAGATTACCACGAAACACAAATTATGCAACAATGCGTGTCCGAAACAATATTGCAGTCAAAAAGAGCCGTTCAAAAAAGAAAGAAAAGATAATGCTTGTAAGTTAATTTTTTTTTCGAGAATAATAATACTAATGATTTTCATGATGGTTTGTCAATATTAAAATATAGCGAAAAAGCCGACGTAATAAATTTCCAGGTGTGGTTAATAATAAATCGGGATTTCAAAAGGTATTTTACAATTTTTGCTTTCATTCAGTTCGATAGATAAAACGGTACTTGACGATTGAATATATTTTGGGATTCTTAATACCAACACATATAGGCGGACCCAGCAAGGTCGTGTCTAAAAATTCCAACTAATGATTTCCACATTTCAATTGTGGAATAGATTCATAAATTATGAGTCATAATAATTAATTGGAAGTAGTAGACCGTCTTGCCGGATTACCAAGTATATTCTATACGGTCTAGCGAGTTAAGAGTCAGATTTCGTCTGATATATTTTTTCACCGAGATCTTACCGTGTTTTTGCACGTAGGTTGTTAGGCCTGTCAAAATGTTATTTTGAACGTTTTGTTGAAAATAAGAAAATATTTTTCCATTTTTTAATGTTTTTTTTAGATTTTTTGTAGATCTGGTCTTATGGTCAACGTTTATAGACCATTGATTATCCTTTTTGAAAGTTGACGCTGTTATAAAGTTTAACGGATTTTAAGGTCTTATGTTTTTACTTGTTTTATAATGTAGTAATTTACTTCTCGATAATATTCACTATAATTTTTATAATTTTCATCTTTTTACGATTATTTTATCACTAAAAAAATGGAAACTTTATGGAAACCCGACAAGTCAATTTGGTACATTGTCAAGTTATGACAACTAAATGACAATAATAATTTTGTAATTTCTAAAATAATTATATTTCGACATAACACGATTATGTAATTCCCGTGACGCCAGCAACGGAAAGTTTTCAAGAAACATCTCGGAAATACGTTTTTCATTAGAAGCAGAAAGTATAATTATCATCAAATTTATTAATTTTAATCTTAATTTACTTATTTTGCTACACCGAATTACCTGAAAAACATCCAAAAAAGTGAAATGCCAATTGAACATAGGGTCCTTACTCCCATTACGGACGCTCCCATTTATTTTCAAAAATAAACCCTTAGAATGCTAAACTTTCACATTAATTATAGAACAGGTCGTAAAATTAACCCTTAAAGTTAAATAAGCCATTTTGATATAAATTTGTCCCATTTTAACCCTAGTAGGGCGCTAATCCCATAACGGCCGTTTATCCAATTACGGCCGTTTTTTTGAGAACCAAAAACGGTCGTAATGGGAGTAAGGACGGTAATGATGATTCAAATTTTGATTTTAACACGCCTTTGAAGACATTTACTTTTTACCGCGATTTTTAAGACATATATTTTACACGTTTTTAAAACTATCATGAACTCTAGCGGCCAAAAACTTTTGGCACAACATTAAGTTTGTAATTTCCACACCGCACCGTTTGTTTTTCAACAAAAAAAAGAATGGCTCTTTTTATGAGTTTTCAATTTTATACATAATAACTGCACTGCAGTCCTGATCTCGGGAAACTGACTGTAACTTGTGAAACAAATTTAACAATTTTGTACTACAAAAAGTTAAAAGAAGATGCAAGCAACGCCCTAGCACTAAACAAATGGGTACGAAGTCAACTTTTGGATGTTTATTCCAAATCAGCACTCGAAGTACCAGATGACTCACTCTTATTTAAAACATCTCCAGCAGTTATGGTTTNGAAACGAATTTGAAAAAGTGATGGAACTGCGTAAAGAGTCCAAATTGAGTGAGTTTTGTTGTGAATATTTTAATGTGAATGATCATAATTGAGCAAATTAGGCACATAGATCTTAGCTCAATAACATTTGTAGTTTACAGGGGGGGGGTTGGTTATAAGCGCAGACATTTGTGCCGTTATAAGGTCAAGTCAGTTTTTTGCACTAAGGTCAAGTCAGTTTCTTTCAAGATAAATCATGTCTTTTTCACTTTTTTGGGTGTAAATTCAGAACGATACATATACATTTAGAACGACACGTTGGGTAATAATTGTTTTTTTTTTTGAAATCATGTCTTTTTTCAGTTTTTTTGTGTGAAGACCTCCCCCCGCTGGCCATGTTTTCCTAAAAATTCATATTTTTTGAATCCAACGAAAAAAAAAATGGTTGGTTATAAGGTCAAGTCAATTTGTATACCTTGAACTTATAACCAAGCCCCTGTATATGTTTGCCAAGATGTGCATTGTTGTGGAAAAAAAATAATTGGGGCAACCGATTTGAATTCGAGCACAACGACTAGCGTCCCACCCTTTGACCTTATTTAAAAGGCGCTCTCACGATTTTTTGGTTTACATTTTAAATAAGGTTAACAGGGGGGACTCTAATCGTTGTGCTCAATTTGAGATCGGTTGCACCAACTTAATTAGTTATCGTTAACTATACTTTTTTTTAGTCGACTTAATCAATAATCGACTTGATGAAATGATAAGTGAAATTAATGCATCCGCCAAGGAAATCACTCGACAACACGTAGACAATTTGGAAAATTTGAAACCGATCGAACTTGCGGGAAAGAATCACAATTATATAATTTCAGAACTTTCAAATTTCAAAAAATAGAACATAAAATACAACAGGGTTACCTGGACTTCAACAATTGTATTTTTAAAAGTTACCTTCTTTACGCTGAAACACATTTCTGCCATACTCTAAACACTCCAATTGATTCTGCCTACTCTCGAAATAGAGAGTGCGCCGCATAAATATAATAACTAATCTAATAGGCTAAATGAAATATCATATTTTGTTTTTAGAAAATGGCTGGGTCGGCTTTGAAAAGGTTAATGGCAGAACATAAACAGTTAATGCGAAATCCACCTGAAGCCCTCGTTGCCGGGCCAAAAAATGATGACAATTATTTTGAGTGGGACGCCAATATCCTCGGACCAGAAGACACCTGTTTCGAATATGGGTAAATTTATTGATTAAAAATATTCTGCAGATCACATTCGAGATACCTAATCATTTCAATTTCCATATGTAAAGTTGAAATTAGGTTAATAGCATGTTTCGTCTGGGAGGAGTTGCACAAGTGTTGGAGCTATAATAAAAAAAATCCGTCATTGTTAACGGGCACGTTTTTGCCATATTTGGAAGACCCTTCGAAAACATTCATAGACTATGACATTCATAGTCTATGAATCATAGAATGATGCTTTATCCACTTCATCCCGTATGATTCATACGGTATATGTATTGAAGTTTCTCACAAAAAATTATGGTTTTTAGTGCTAAGTTATAACGTCAACTAAGTTTTAGCGTGACCTTGAAGGTTACATTTACTGAGTTCGTACTCATTTTAGTATGTTTTTGACCCGCTTTTAATATATATGATTCATATATATAATATGAACTTCAGCACTTCAAAAGACTTATAATAGATCTCTACAAGTTTTTATGTATGGATTAATCGACAATTATCATCGTCGATGAGTCATCTAAGTCGACTTTTAAAAGATATTTTAGCGTCTTCAAAGCAACGTTAACATTTCCAAAGGACTATCCTATGTCACCACCAAAAATGCGATTTATTTCCGATATATTTCATCCTAACGTATATCCAGACGGTCGAGTATGTATTTCAATTCTTCATCCACCTGGCGATGACCCAATGGGATACGAGTCAGCGATTGAACGGTGGAGTCCCGTTCAAAACGTTGAAAAAGTATGTTTTTTTTATTTTTGCTAAAATTCGGATTATACCAAAAAACAATTCAATTCTCTTTAGAGCATTGACGGTTTTGCTCCCTTATAAGGTCTAATGTTCTTTTT
>SCLG01000383.1:0-48767 GCA_004367875.1 Oikopleura albicans
TGACCAATTTTTGTGGTGGACTCTACTATGGTAATTTTTGATAATATTATGAGGCGTTTTCGGAACAAATTGTGTTTAATGATTTTTTTATAGATCAAAGCACCGTGCGATGTCCATATCTTGTCTATGATACTGGCTGCAAAGAAAAAACGAGATGTAGAAACTAACCACAATTAGTCCCAAAAGGATATATCGCAGACATGACGCGGTAGTTTGCCGAAATCAATACATGGGGACAATTGTGTGCCTTAACCGAGTACAACACTTACGGGTATAAAAATACGAGGGTTCATTTGCGGTAAAACATTTTTATTACGTTTGCCTAATTGCTGAGTCATTTGCATAAGAGATAGTTTATAAATGACATCTTGATATATAACAACATATTAATGACAAATCAATGATAATTCTGAAAAAATACTTTACAAATGTCAGCCAGATACTAAAAATGCAAATAAACATTCTTGCATTGATAATCCACGTGGTAAAGGAACCTTGTTAAATTTTGAGGAAAACGTGCCTCATTTGAGATCAATGATTGTAAAATAATTTGTCAAAAATAACATTCTTCTTACTTGAAANTTTTTTAGTTATTTGACGGTGAAATTATCTGTGTTTGAATTTTCAAGTGTCACCAATCCATCGGCCGTGCTTGATTACATATATTTGGGTACTTTTCATTACAAAATTGGTTACTTAATTTTGACCAAAAATTGTATGTGTTGATTGGGCGCCTAAACGGGTGGGATGAACGCGATTCAATCACTTAACTGAACTTGAGTAGAAAATTAAATAAATTCTAGTTTTGTAATGCACTAAAATTTCCTAAAATAAGTTATAACATTCTTCTTACTTGAAAATGAACCAAAAATATTCTCAATGAATCCCGAGAATTTGAAATTAATAAAGCTGAGTTGACAATTCATAATTGCAACTGAGTTGCCCGATTTGTGTGAGAGAGAAACATGCTTCGAGTTCGACAACAGGACTAATTGCTTTCTTATTGGCCAGGATTATTGACACACGGCTTGTGCGTGGCGATTACGTATTTTTCCCGCCGCGTCGTGACTTAATTCTGCCTACGCAGCAATTCATAGTTATTTTTCTACTCATTGAATTTCTAGTCATTGAGAATTTTTTTTGAGAATTTTTTTGGTTCATTTTCAACTAAGAATAACGTTAAAATAGCGTTTGTTTGTCTTTCGGTAAGTAGTTCGGTTTAAAAGACAATTAAATTTCATCCAATACTAGTTTCAAATTTAAAAAAAAAGTTTAACAACCGCCAGAATCGAACCAGCTACCCTTTGTTTATGAATATCTCTAAGAAGCTATCTCATTGCATAGGCAAAAAACACTTTTTTCGAAAATTCATTTGTTTTTTGCTGCAACTTATCGGAAGAAATTTTTTTATTTTTTTTAATCAAATAAATATTTATTTAACCATCATCTACTGATAAATCATGGGAAACGGGCTATTATTTTACATTAATGCAGTGATACGAATAATATATAATATATATAATGTTGATTAATNCTCACCTAATAGGCAACCCCTGTAGTGCAATAAAATACAATTTGACCACGTTTTGCGTCAATTGAAAAACCCCATTTTTGTAAAACGAATCTAATATGCTACGCATTATTGTGTAAATTAATGAAAACAGAATGGGATTCGTCAAAATTACCTACAGGGGGGTCTGGTTATAAGGTCAAGCCCGAAAAAATGACTTGACCTTAATGCACTTCAAAATAGATGATTTGACCTTATTACCATTAAAAAAAATTTTATAAAATTTGATTTTCCCCAAAAAATTATGGTCTTCACTCTAGAAAACTCTAGTGACCTTATAACCAGACCCCCTGTATACTGTACAAATTTCATACCCTACATATTGTAGATGTAACAAAATTCGTTGTTCCGAACGTTTTTATACATAAAAATGAAGATATTCTTATACACGTAAACAAGGCACCGATTCATTTGGGAACTTGGCCGTTAACATCACATAATACTAAATACATTCTACCGACTAGATAAATACTAAGTACAGTCCTATTTATTCGAACAATGTCTAATTAATAAATTTAAAGCCAATGTTGATTGTATTTTTCGATTAAGAATCGATAACTTTATGTTGAATATCAATGCATGTTGCTTATTTTTCTTTTAAGCAACAAAAATATACTGTTGTTGGTCTCCCTTTTATATTTATATTTTATTGTTGGTTATAAGGTCAAAGTCTGACTTGACCCCTCCAAAAAAAAAATCAAAAAGACATGATTTTATAGAAAAAATGTGCCACCATGCGGAGGTCTTCCCAGAAAAAAAGACGTAAAAAAAACGACATGAATTATGTTTAAAGACTGACTTGACCTTGTAGACTATAAGGTCAAGTCAGTCTTTAAACATAATTCATCTCGTTTTTTTTTTACTTTTTTTCTATAAGTTATAGACTATAACTTATAATGTTCAAAATGGCTGACCTTATAACCAAAACCGCCTGTAAAATTCGTAAGATGTAAAAACAGAGTTTGCCTCAAAAATGACATTCAAGGTATTTTGCAATAAATAAGGAATAAAATAAAACGAAACAAATTTTAAACAAAACAGACGCAAGCCATGAGAAACTAAACGTAAAATAGGACACGCAGTATTTTTTGGACTAATAGTTGCTGTTGTTCTCAATCCATGGTTAACCTTCGTAATCAACCACAACAGTATTTATGTCAGCACCGATTGAATTAGTAAAAAAGTAACATGAGAATGAAGAAAAAATAAATATAATTTAAATCAATTCATTTTCTAGGCATATATCATTACCCAAATTGAATTTATTTGTTACATAGGTGGTTATAAGGTCTTCATCAAAAAAAAAGAGTAAAAGACATGATTTCAAAGATTTTTCCCAAAACACCTAATTCAAAAAAAAATTGACTTGACCTTAGTGCAAGAAAAAAATTACTTGACCTTGCTGCAAACAAGATGACTTGACCTTATAACCAGACCCCCCTGTATAAGCTATAACGGACAGATGTCCCAAACATAGTCCCTGTAAATCAAGCCGAATATTAAAGTTTAACCGTCAAACCCAGAGGTCGGCACTCGGGTACCCGACCCGATCTTCTACCCAAGTTAACCCGCAGCCGACTCGAAAACCCGAGTTTTATCTGCGGTTTCCGGGTCGGGTAGCAAAAAATATCGAATGTGCCGACCTGGTCAAACCAATTCCCTATCAATAATAATGCACGCTGGAACCAAATCAATCGCGACTCAAAATTCAGTTTTGCCGTGTCCTAATTGGCCATTCTCCCAAATGAACCGCCGTCTCCGAAAAACGAGGAGAAAAATGCAGTCAGTTGATATTGAAGGATTCTATATTGAAGCACAAGTATACTGTTTTCATGTTTAGAAATATTTTTTTCATATGTATATATTTTTTGTATTTTTTTTCTGAAAGTTCTTGTTTTGTTTTTGTGACGTGTTTTCACTTCCAATAGGTGTGCAGTTTTGCTCCAGGCGTTTTACATCTTATTCGTGCAATAGGGCCACGGATAGTATACCGTGTGTGTATGTTACTTTTTGTGACCAAGTACAAAACTTTGTAAATGTTTGGGCACTTTATGACACCTTGGGTCGAATTTGGCAACATGAGCAGCACATATACAACTTAAACTATGCGGACAATGTTCCCGCCGAAATTGACCGACGTCCGAATCCGATAAAAGATCAAACATTGTTTCACCGGCGCCATTTGTGAAGTCCACGTGGGCACCTGAAAATATATTTTCACTCGACTTGTACGGGGTATTTGGTTATAAGGTAACGTCCACGAAGAGTGACTAGACCTTAAACGCCCCGATGTAGGTTCTTAAGAAAAAAAAGACGCTAAATGCATTTTCAAAAGACCATATGGGGTCTTATAAGAGCTTATGAAAATCTGGAAACAAAACGACCATAAACCTTCGTGAACCAAAAATATTCAAAAAGACATGACTTTTAGGAAGAAAGTGTAAGAAGAAATATAAAAGGACAACAACTGCACTTGCAAAAATACACAATTTTCCAAATGTAGAATTTTTCCCTAAAAGACATGATTTTGTCCGAAAGACCATAAACCTTTAAAACGACCTTATAACCCATGTACCAAAACCTCGTTATCACTTTTAAAACGCACTTTTTTTTTATTTAAATGCATTTATTTACCGTATTTGATGAGAGTATTGAGTGTTTCAACGGCATTATAAGTGGCGGCTAAAGTGATTGGCCTTTCCCCATTTGACATGGCAGTATTCACAGGGCTACCTGCATCAATCAATGCTTCCACCACGTTTGCGTTTGGGAATTTTTCCGTCAGACCTAAAACAATTTTAGTTTTAAATCTAGAGAATATACAGGGGTTGGTTATAAGGTCAAGGTCTAAAAAACTGACTTGACCTTATAACCAACCATTTTTTTTGGTCTTCACTCGATAAAAAGTGAAACAAGACATGATTTCCATGGAAAAAAATGACTTGACCTTATAACGGCGCAAATGGCTGACCGTATAACCAACCCCCCTGTATCAGATATTGTACGGTTGGTTATGAGAGATAAAGGGCATAAGACCTTAAATGCATTTTCAAAAGAGCATATGACCTTATAATCATCTGGAAAAAGACGATAAAATATTATGGCTTAAATGTGTTTAAACCGAAACTTTTCGGACGAAATAAATTCGCCAAAAAACGTTTATTTCAAAAGACCGCGGTGCCGAATGTTACATACGTCTTCCGCGGCCACGACACTGTTTGTCGGTTAGCAATTCGCCCAAATCTTGACAGGCCATATGGATCAACAATTGGTTCTTTTCATCATTAATAAAAACAAGTCGTTTAAGCGCGTTGGCGATAAGGACGCGTTCGCGCATTGTTTCACTCGAAATGCGCAACATTTTCGCCAAAATGAGGAGCAAAATACAACGCAAATGGGAAAACTGTTTTTCAGCCTCTTCCCGCTCCTCTTCCGTTTTCTTTGGCGTTGAGGAATTGTGCTCCTGTAAAACGTGAAAACGTTCTAGAATGTGATCCCAAACGAATAAAAGGTCAGCAATGTAGGGTGGTCGATTTTTCATTTCCATCACACTAAAAAAATAGGGTTGTTTATAATTTAGACGGTGCAGCTGATTATAAGGGTTTCTTATAGGGTTTCTGATTCTTAAAGGGTTTCATTTTCGGTAATTTATTTTCGACGATTTTTAAACATTTGCCAAAAATGCCAAAATAAACCGTCAGTTTTCGCGTTTTTCTGTTTTCGCCCAATTCAGGTTGTACCTAAAGGCCTTTCAATTAAAATTGTACAGGGGGGTTGGTTATAAGGTCAAGGTCTAAAAAACTGACTTGACCTTAATGCACTTTAAAAAGACTAACTTGACCTAACAACCAATCAGAATTTTTTTCCATAATAAGACATTAGTGCTGGGAAAAAACACTTGAATTTTTTTACAACATTTGATTTTCCCAAAAAATTACATTATTAAATTATTTTATGTATGGTCTTCATACAGAAAAACGTAAAAAGACATGATCTTTAAAGATTTTAAAGATTTTTAAATGACTGACCTTAAAACCAACCCCCTGTATTTACAGGGGGTCTGTTATAAAGTCAAGTTCTAAAAAACTGACTTCACCTTAATGCATTTAAAAAAAATGACTTGACCTAATAACCATTTGAAAATAACCATTTTGACCACTAAAATTTTTCCGCCATAAATTTGTAAAGTTGAAGTACCTGAATAAATCGACAAAACTATGTAGACTGGAAAGAATTGAGGGGTTAATTGGCTCGGAAGCGTATTGAACTTGACGGTTAAGCGCATATTTCCATAACGACAAACACCTGTCATAATTTCCAGCGTCTAAAAACAAAACAAAAAGTTATTTTTAGCAAAAAAATAATTTTTTAACCAAAAAAAAAGACATGACCTTATGGCCCCTCCCGGTTAAGAATGCTATGAACTAACCTGCGTAAACTGCACCACGATATCGAATATAAAATGAAACTTCTGGATGTTTTGGGCCGAGAACTCGTTCCCTTACTGAAATAAAAGTTTCGAGTTTTTTTGTTGTTAACTCCCATGGGGAATACTTACCAATTAAAGAGTTAAGTTTGACTCGGTGCCGATCAGCCAAAATGTCACGTAACTCTTCGACTGTTCTGAGCTCGTCGAAATTATCAAATGCGTCTTCCATCTCCCGTGGGGGCGGATGATGTTCTAGAATATCTATTATTGTTATTAATTATACAAAGGGTAGTCTCGGACCTTATAACCAACCCCATCCCTGTAGTTCAGAAAAGACACAGCAAAGGCCCTTTCCAAATGGAAGATAAATAAAACTCGAAAAACGGTCTCACTTCGGGTAACAAATTTTTTCGACCATTTTTAAACATTTGCGAAATTCAAAAAACATACTTTGTTAAAAAATTAAACCTCTTCAATTTTCGCCTTTTTTTGTTTTCGTTCAAATCAGCTTGTGCCTTAATTTTCATTTGTTGTTCATTTTCCCCACTTTATTTGTACAAAGTTAATCTTAAAGTTAATTTTCATATTTACCGTCTCCGCGAATCATAAGTGCCCAAATCCACATTTCGATGCCTTTTGAAAAATCGCGTTTTTTGTCGATATACCAACAACCCAACAGTTCGACAGCCTCGGCGATTTCCTTCTTTTGAACAATATCGCGATAGTTTTTTAGCCCAAAATTCTTCAAAAATTCTCCGGTGGCAAAATAATGTACCTAGAAAAGCGGCAAGTGAATTCGTGGACATAATAATATTTTCCAAATCTAAAACCGTCCCTTTTTAGGCAACATCTCTACATAAATTCATTTAACCGGTAAACGTGTTATAATTAAATTTTCGAAAAAATTTATTTTCGAAAAAATTGGAAAGAACTGAAAAACATGCCTATTTTTAAAATTTTTCAACTTTTCAACCTCATTTTTTTGTATTTTTTTCGTATCCAAAATGAACCCCATATACCGTTGTGATCAGCGAAACGAGCTCTTTCGAAGCCCATTTTTGGAAAATTCGAAATCTAGAAAAAAATTTTCGCCCACACAAAAATTTAGAAAATTTTTCGATTTTTTTTTTAATTTTTCATTTTTCATCGAGTATTGCTGTACTCGAAAGTTGGGGCCACCCTATTTATAACAATTGAATTCATGTCAAATTATTTAAATTTTTTTTTTTGAATGACAAAAAAAACTCACAATTTTTTCGTGTCCGCCAAGTGCGGCAGTAAGTAGGGGCGACACGTTTAATTCATTTTTCAGGAATCGGGCACCTTTCGATAAAAGTCTTTCGAAAATGCGAACATTGTCAGATTCGGCGGCGTCGTGAAGTGCGGTTGTACCCTTATTTGACCTCCTTATTAAAGGTTTCAAAATTTTTCAAAAACAAAAAAATTCATTTTTCCAGACTTTATAAGTGATAACCCCCTGTAGCTAATTAGTTTACAGTTTTGTCTTTTTAAAACCTTTTGCCTGTCAATGTCCAATGATTTTTGTTGTAATAGTAAATCGACGCATTTTTCGTGTCCCCTAAAAATTCGTAAAAATCGATTCTATACTTATTGACATTCTCCTAATTTAAATGGTGCCGAAAAATAACGAACTTGTAGCAGGCGATCATGAGACAGGTGTGCCCATATCGATTAGCAATTTCGGGGTCAGCGCCTTTTTTGAGGAGATATGAGACGATATGAGTGTGACCGTCAAAACACGCGGCCCTCAGGGGGGTAGAATTTGTTTTCGTCCGGGCGTTAACGTCGGCTCCATTAAAAACCAAAGTTTGAACAATTGTAAAGTGACCCGCGGCAGAAGCGGCCCATAGAGCCGGCACGTTTTCGAGCACGTCGCCGTCGAACTCACATGAACTTAAATTAAATTTGTTACCTTATAAACACGTAGAAATGGGAGCTAATTTTTTCGGCTGGACCCTAAAAGTTTTAGGCTAAAACCCATGTGTATATTTCAAATGAAAAGTGGGTGCCTTTTCAGGTCTTTAGGCATGTAAACTTTACATTGTAAAGTGTCATAAACATCTTCCATAAATAAACGTACCTCAGTACAAAAAAGATGACTTGACCTTATAACCAGACCCCCTGTATACAAATTATTCTGGAACAAATTTTGTAATTTTTCACCCAGATTTTTCATCCAAAAAAAAAAAAACGTAAAAAGATGTCATGTAGGATTTTAAAGATTTTCTCCCAAAAAGCATGCTACTAAAAAAACTGACTTGACCTTATAACGGCACAAATGGCTGACCTTATAACCAACCCCCCCTGTACAGTGTATTTAGAGTCTGATTTAGACAATATATCTAAAAAATAATTTAACTTACCCACGTGATTCACAATTTGCGCCATTTTCAAGCATCCACTGTACAATTTTTCGATGACCGTGTCTTGATGCAGTTACCAGGGCTGAAAATAAAAATTAGAGACTGTTTTCCTTAATTTTGCATTTTATCTGTTCGCCTAGAAAAAACGTCAAATTATTTTTTTATCAACCGCTGTATATACAAAAAGTTTAACTTACCGTTAACGCCGTCAACACTGGCGTTGATAACAGTTTTTAAATCGCCCTCGAAATCTTCAAGCGCGTCATGAATGAGTTTTTGATTTCCCGATTCGCTCGCCTGGAGCAAAACGTCAAGCATTACAATATTATCTTGGGTGGCATCCGGTGCCATTTTGTTTTTGAGGCGCCAATTTCGGCCAATCCGGGACAAGACAAAAAAAAGTGCGACAGCAAAAGTGCTCGTTTCCCCACTTTTAACTCACCACATTTTGTCTAGAAATATAAATAAACTTTATCTTTAGCCGCAACGGAAATTTTCAAAAAAAAAAGACGGAATAATTTTTAACAATAATATTTACAATGAGATGTTAAAGCCATCCGAAAAAAAATCAATGGCCCTTTTTGGACGTCATGGGGAAAAAATGAAAAGTTCATAAAAACAAAAAGTTCAACGAAAAAAAGGATCATATACAAAAAATGAGTCGACCTTTAATGCATTAAAAAATATACCGAAAAAATACAAAAAAGACACAATTTTTGTGGAAAAAAGTAACTTGACCTTATAGCCTATAAGTTATAGGGATCAAACTAATTGCGGTCTGGTTATAAGGTCAAGCCCCAACTAATGACTTGACCTTAAGTGCAAGAAAAAATGACTTGACGGTCAAGTCTTGACCTTAGTCCAAAAAGAAGGCTTGGCCTTATGACGGTCACACCTCGTGACCTTATAACCAGACCCCCTGTAGCTGACCTTATACGTGATCTGCCTGTAACGGTTACAGTGTAACTTGTTATGGACTTTTTCTAAATTTTATAAAAAAACGTCCGGTGTTTTTGGTGTCTAACCCTGGACTCGTATATATGATGTAAAATTGGCCACATTAATTTGAAAGTCTTTCCGAATCACCTAAAAAAAGGGTAATTTCTCTAGAATTCGTCTCTAGACAGTCTGCGCATAAATTTAATAAAAATCGTCGTCGTCAGGAAAGTGCCAGGTGGTTATATTGCTTTTAGTGCCCCTGTCCGTTCGATTCTGGTCAAATTGAAATCGATAATTGAGATTATTTTTAACTCCCCAGCCGCCTTTCTTTTCGTACATATGAAGCGGTTGCAACAAATACCCTCGTTCCCATGCCAATTCTGGAAATTAAAAATGAAATTTTTTTAACATTTAAAAAATCATACTTAGTGCACATTCAAGTTCTAATTGGGCTTGTCCACAACAACCAGTTCGAAGACCATGAAGTATATTTCCTAAAAAAATATTTAGCACAAAGTATACTTTCTGGTGAGAAGATTGGTTATAAGGTCACTTCATTAATATATATTATGTAGGCAACTCAATCTGCTTTTCTTGAAGTGTCAATCAAAAGTTAGAAAATGTTTTCATCCAAAAAAGCGTAAAAAAGACATGATCTTAAAGTTTTTTTTCTGACCTTATAACCAACTCCCCTGAACTTTTGATTTTATAGTTGCAAAAAAAATTCTAAGACCTTTGAAAAAACCGACTTGACCTTATAACGAGACCCCTGTAACAATAGATATTAGTAGCAATAATATAGTAGTGTATCTAATTTGGGGTCAAAATCGACGTTAAAACGGCGCCCCTTATAACCAACATGCTCTTTCAAAAAAAACGTAAAAAGACATGATTTTAAAAATTTTTCCCCAAAAAGCTTGATACTCAAAAAACTGACTTGGCCTTTGTGCCTGAAAAACTGAGTTGCCTTAGTGCAAAAAAAAACTGACTTGACCTAATAACGTCACAAATGGCTGACCTTATAACCAACCCTCCCTGTTAAAGAAAAAAAAATCTGTAAAAACTCACCTGCCGTTGGGTCAATAAATTGTTTTAATAATTTGACATTTTTATAATGAACGAGTAATTTAACATCTCGATGAATAGGGCATGCCGTCATTGTGGTATATCCCGGATTATGACATTGAAATCGAATCTGTTGGGTGGGCCAAGAACGGGCCACATTTTTAACCCATGAATGCCACACGGCCTCATCATTGCCGTACTTTGCAAAGTACTCGGGCTCATCGAAATAGTCCTCGGGTTCGTACCCAAATTCACGAACATACTGCTCATATCGATTTTCCATTGTCTCCAAAATATCATCTGTCTGGAATTTTTTCCACGCCCAAAGGGCATCATAAGGCTCGTCATAATAGCGCGAATTTACGCGTCGATTTGCACGCTCAAGATTCGTCCATGTCCTAATGAAATGGGCGTTAAAACGGGAAAATGAGTGGGGTTTTAAGGTATTGGGTACAAGAGTCTGGTTATAAGGTCAAGATAAAAAAACCGACCTGAACTTAATGGACCATGAGTCATGGACCACGAGACCTTGAACAAAATCGTAGATTTTATAACCGGTAGACACTTTATTTGAAAAGCCATGAATTTAACTACAGGGAGATCTGGTTATAAGGTCAACCCCGAAAAAACTGACTTGACCTTATAACCATCTTGAAATATTTTTTCCACAATAAGACCTTAGTGCTGAGAAAAAGTTCAAAGACATGATTTTATAGAATAAAGTGTGCAAAAAAGACATGATTTGAAGGATTTTTTTTATCAAAAAACATGCTTCTCAAAAAATCTGACAGGACCTAAGTGCAAAAAATCTGACAGGACCTAAGTGCAAAAAACTGGCTTGGCCTTATAACGGTCAAACTATGTGACCTTATAACCAGACCCCCTCTACTAAAATTAAAAACCTCATGATCTTAAGACCAAAAAGACCTTACATCGTACCCAATCACAGACCTTATAGCCATCCCTGTATAATCACCCAAAATTGTGTAAATAAAATAAAACTTATTATTTCTCAACAAAACTTCGCAAAAAAAAATAAAACATGTAAATTAAACTCTTGCATTTTTAACTGTTATATATAGAGAAAAATGAGAGAGGAATCCTCGGGGTCTAAATATAAACGAACGAGACTTATAAGTAGAAAGTTAACGTTAAAAACAGTTCCTCGCTTAACCCACAAGAATTCCGGTGCCCTTTTCTGATAGTATTTGACATCTATTATTTTAATCTCTAGATTTGATAATCAACAAAAAACTTAAGTTCCTGGAAATAATCCTGGGAAAATCGTGTCTTTAGACGGTTATTGTCTGACATTTAATCTTTTATGTTGCATAGTCTATGTCGTTTAAACTTTCCATCTTTTTTAAAGAAATCAGACAGGTTTTGGTCACAAACCATAAATCTTAATTTGCACAAATTCTATTAATTATATATAACAAAACTGAGAACATTTTCCAAAAAAACAAATGATATCTCTCTCACGGGAAAAATTCTCTTATACGGCATATTAAAAAAGAGCCCGTGTCAAAAAAAAACAGAAAAACAATTTCTTGAATTATTTTGTCTTGGATTTCTTGTCAGACAGAAGTGTTATGGGAGACATGTTTTACAACAAATAATGTCTTACAAGAGACGTTAAGGTCTACTTTTGTACTAATCAAGAGCAAAAAAAAGTTTTCGACCAATATGCACATTTCAGGTTTTTTCATCAGAAGTGATTGAATCCTGACTTATTAAAGTTTTCCGCATCGTTCAAATTGAAAAAAAAATACTTTGAGAATAGTAAAATAACGTAATTAAGCGTAATTTTCCGTTTTTTTAATGATAGAGGCATGTAATTGGCCATTAGTGTGGGTTTGCACGCCTAGTCAACTTTCGATTTATGACCGGTTACGATAATAATTGGGGTGTCCACTTATAGCCCAGTATTTCAATTTAACCTGCTAGGGTTTTTTTTATAAAAATTTTACGAGAATAAATATCATTTTACAATTCTATAAAAACTGCCTTATAACCAATGGAGTAAAGACCATAATTGTTCAGAAAAAAATAAAAGACAAACAAATTTCTCATCATAAGAGCCAATAAAAACATTTATAATGAGAAAAAACTGACTTAACTATAGTGGAAAACAAATTAAATTGACCTTACAATGATCAAAAGGTCAGACCTTATAACCACATATCCCTTTAATTTTCTAGTGGACCTTTACACTTGTGATTATAGTAACTTATAAGAATTACAGTAGTCCTCTTTTCTTCATTTTTTCTAATTATTATTTTATGTCACAAACGATTCGTCGCGTACACAACCAAGTCATAATAATGAATTTTGATGAGTCATTTGTTTAGATTTATTACACAAAGGCGCAATTTCAATACATTGGCATTAAAAAGTCATCATTTTAATTATTAACGTCATACAGATCTAGTATTCAAGTTGTGACAAAATAACACGTTTTTAATTGAAACAGCCCAGAAGGTCTTCAACCAAAAAAGCGTAAAAAGACATGATTTTAAAGATTTTTTTTCCAAAAAGCATACTACTCAAAAAAACTGACCTGACCTTAGTGCAAAAAACTGACTTGACCTTATTTTTGACTTATTTTTACGCCATCTGCTCAAATCTGAAGCCCTATAAGTTATAGGCTATAACCACCTCAGGGTTGCTTATATATGGCTTGCCGAAAGAAATACTTACGTTCTCCATTCGGGGTAAAACATTTCGTCAAGTCTGTCGACATTTCCATATCCTTGATACTCCCCCTTAAACTCTCCCTTTGGTGTGTCAAATTCTGGATCATGTTCTTTTTTCGGAATGGACTCGTATTTGATGCTGTAAGTTTCAGTTTCATCTTCCGACCTTTAAGGAGTTATGCCAGATGTCTTTTTGGGGAAACATAAAGGCGTTGTTGGTTATAAAGTCAAGGTCCGACTTGACCTAATAGTGGTTAAAATGGTTGACCTTATAACCAACAATGCCTGTATAAAAATTGCAGTCTTCGCACCGACACGCAGTATGAAACTCAATTTACGTAAGTTGTACAGGGAAGGGTGGTTCTAAGGTCATAGGTTTAAATGTTTAATGATGTATCAGATTTTTTAAGAACTTACAANGAGTCATTTGTTTAGATTTATTACACAAAGGCGCAATTTCAATACATTGGCATTAAAAAGTCATCATTTTAATTATTAACGTCATACAGATCTAGTATTCAAGTTGTGACAAAATAACACGTTTTTAATTGAAACAGCCCAGAAGGTCTTCAACCAAAAAAAAAAAAGCGTAAAAAGACATGATTTTAAATATTTTTTTCCAAAAAGCATACTACTCAAAAAAAAAACTAACCTGACCTTAGTACCTGAAAAAACTGACTTGACCTTAGTGCATAAAACTGACTTGACCTTCTAACGGCACAAATGGCTGACCTTATAACCAACCCCCCTGTAAAAAAGATAAGTTTCATCGCCAAGATAAGTATTTTTCAATTTTTCCGGTCCTTACGTTATCTTACTGAAAATGAGCTATTGGTTATAAGGTCAAAGTTTAATGGAGTGATAAAAAACTGACTAAATCTTATAGGCTATAAGTTCAAAATGGCTGACCTTATAACTAGCAACTCCTGTATAAATTTGGTTCCCGCTAAAAATGACTTATTTTTACACCATATCGGCTCAAATCTGAAGCCCTATAACTACCCCAGGGTTGCTTATGTATGGCTTGCCGAAAGAAATACTTACGTTCTCCATTCGGGGTAAAACATTTCGTCAAGTCTGTCGACGTTTCCATATCCTTGATACTCCCCCTTAAACTCTCCCTTTGGTGTGTCAAATTCTGGATCATGTTCTTTTTTCGGAATGGACTCGTACTTGATGCTGTAAGTTTCATTTTCATCTTCCGACCTTTAAGGAGTTATGCCAGATGTCTTTTTGGGGAAAATACAGGCGTTGTTGGTTATAAAGTCAAAGTCCGACTTGACCTAATAGCGGTTAAAATGGTTGACCTTATAACCAACAATGCCTGTATAAAAATTGCAGTCTTCGCACCGACACGCAGTATGAAACTCAATTTACGTAAGTTGTACAGGGAAGGGTGGTTCTAAGGTCATAGGTTTAAATGTTTAATGATGTATCAGATTTTTTAAGAACTTACAACCTCAAACTTTCTTCAAAGAAAAAAAATATGATATGATCTTACTGAAAAAAACATAAGACCTTATAAGCCATAAGGTCTAGGGGTTATACAGAACAAAATATTGGACCTTATAACCAACAATGCCTGTATAAAAATTGCAGTCTTCGCACCGACACGCAGTATGAAACTCAATTTACGTAAGTTGTACAGGGAAGGGTGGTTCTAAGGTCATAGGTTTAAATGTTTAATGATGTATCAGATTTTTTAAGAACTTACAACCTCAAACTTTCTTTAAGGAAAAAAAATATGATATGATCTTACTGAAAAAAACATAAGACCTTATAAGCCATAAGGTCTAGGGGTTATACAGAACAAAATATTGGACCTTATAACCACCGCTATCAGTCTATCGCACAAGGTCATACTCTCCTTTTATGAACTTTTATGGTTTTTTTTTGGAAAATTTCATTAAAACATCTGGAATAACCCCCTTAGGGTGGTAGATAGTCGCAATAATCGTTTGTGATGAGGTCTGCCGTATTTTAACAAATGTAACATCTTCATCAAAAATAAATCGTCGTTCAATTTTTTAACTTTAATTTATGATTCGACACAGACTAAAAGACAATAAATCGTAAGTTTTGTGTTTTTTATTAAAATAAATTCAGATTTTTTAATTTCAATATTTTTTTTTGCGGACACCTGGAAGAGTAGAACAGTGCAAAATATGTTCGGGTGTATCCGAAGTGCAAAATTGCAGAAGTTTAGCGTTTCATTGGTTTTCAGTCAGGTTAAATGGCATGTACAGTACCATCTTTTTAATCTAAAATGTCACATATTATATGTGTTTCGTTCAAAATGACGTGGAATGACCTTTAAGGGTTAGCTATAGTCTATAGCCTATAGGGTTGGAGATCGTGGGTTCGATTCCCCAACCCGACAATTATTTTATTCTAGAAAACCTCGAAGGTTGAAAAATAATTTTTAATTTGTATGCTGAAACCATAATTGAGCTTGGCATTTTTTCTCATTTGGCGAAAAACGATTACAGTCCATGTCGCCGAAAGGCAGGTATCCAAAAGCAAGCAGATAAATTGTCATTCCCGGAGCAAATAACTTATTTGAAATAAGATATTAACACAAAAGGGGACGATGGTTAAAAAATGTACGATTGGAACCGTGGTTAACCATTTAACTTACGATACCCATAGTTGCTTATCTTCTGTGTACCATTAATTGCATAAACTATTTTTTGATTGTTTTGGTTTCCTGGATCAACCAGAAATTATTTTGTACACCAAGAGTTAAAACTTTCATAAACAAAGGGATTACTGGGCGGATTTTAGTGGGGAACATGTTTTTAAAATGACAAAACAGAGTTCGACTAGTCAGATTTTGGTTGCTTAGTGGTTAACCAAGTTTGGAAACTTCAACAACCGATATTTATGTTTTTGTAAAAATCAAAGTTTTAAATTACAGCTTGCATATACTTTTTTGAGTACACGTCATTTTTAGTGAAAGTAACACAAAAACGAGTGAAAGGGAGAAAAAAGTTATTAAGGCCTTGAACAGGATTAGGTTAACTCAAATTTATTGAAATTATAAAGGGGGTCTGGTTATAAGGTCAAGCCCAAAAAAATGGCTTGACCTTAATGCACGTCAAAAAATGACATAACCTTAATTTCATTTTAAAAATTGTTTTTAATATTTGATTTTCCCCAAAAAATTATGGTCTTCATCCAAAAAAAGCGTAAAAAGACATGATTTCAGAGATGTTTTCCCTAAAAACATACTTCACAAAAAATTGACTTGACCTTAGTGCAAAAAGATGACTTGACCTTATAACCATACCCCCTGTAATAAATTATATTAAATTAGGGTGGAATCATCTTTTTAAATTTCTCTTAACTTGCGGTTTCAACTTTTTTTCTTCTCAAATTCAAAGCGCAAGACCATTAGGTGGATTATCCTAATTTAACAGTGGTGTCGGAAACAATGTTTTCCTCAAATGAAATAAATGAAAGTTGCGAATGAAAAAAAGAACAGCTTTAACAAGAGCAGAGTTCATTTAACTGACAAATGTAATAATATCTTAGATATTATATTTAGGTAAAAAGAAGGTCTGTCAAACAAATAAGACGGAAGAAAATAAACGTTTTTTGGTGATATTATATCACTGATATATCACTGATATGTCATAAATATTTCATTAAGAAATCCGAAAATGTTTAAATACACTCCTTGAGGGTTTATCTGCCCATTTCACGACCTGAAAAGTGGGCAGATAAACCGAAATTGGGCAGATAAACCCGCAGGCGTAGGCGGAAAACTTAGCTGAAATATTTTTTGGGCAGATAAACCGACGGTCGGGCTCGTTCTAGATTTGTATCAAATTTTGGTGCATAAACTATACATTTTGGTTAACCTAAAAGGGGTTAGGGGGTTTTCATCGAAAAAAACCTAAAAAGACATGATTTTAAATATTTTTTTCCCAAAAAGCATACTAGTACTCAAAAAAATGACTTGACCTTAGTGCAAAAAAACTGAATTGGCCTTATAACGGCACAAATGGCTGACCTTATAACCACGCCCCTGTACCATTAAAAAAAACTAATTTGGTTACTTCTCAATATTAATACAACGTCAAAATTTAACCCCAAAATATGATTAGGAATCACAGTTAATGATATATTTTTGATAAATCAAATTTCCAATACTTGTTTTTGTCATAAAATAGAGTTATTTTTTTATAAAAATAGGTTGTCTTGAGAAAAAAAGTTCATGGAAAAGAAATTTAACGTGGCAAGTTTACAGCTTATTCGAGATTTTTGAGTCAGCTCAATAAATATGAAAGTGCATTAGTGGAAAAGTTGGTGTAAGTTAAAAATAAAAAAAAATACGGCTCATTTATTGTGATTGTGGAAAGTGCATTGCATAGGTCTGTTCGAAATAAATTAAGTTCAGATTTTGGCAAATAAAACTTGCAAAAAAAAAATCGATATGAAAATTTTCAAAAAACGAAAATAACCTAGGCTCGTCCTGTAGTCCTGTAGCCCTCAGAAAACATCCTATTGACAGGCACGTTTTGAATTGGTAACAAGTACAAAATCATCTTTTTCAATCAAACCTAACCTACAGGGGGTCTGGTTTTAAGGTCAAGCCCGAAAAAAAGGACTTGACCTTAATGCACTTCAAAAAAATGACCTGACCTTAATACCATTAAAAAAAATTTTTTTATAAAATTTGATTTCCCCCAAAAAATTATGGTCTTCACTCTACAACATGTTAAAAAAGACACATTTTATAGAAAAAAGTGTAAAAAGACATGATTTCTATAGAAAAAAATGTGTACAAAAAAGATGACTAGACCTTCTGGCGGTCACCTTTTGTGACCTTATAACCAGACCCCCTGTAGTTAAAAGGCAAATATATAATTTATGCCATATTTTACCATTTTGAGGTGTAATTCGAAAGAAAGGTAATTGACGAAAAAAAGATTTACCAATTCCCCTTTTTTAAAAATGCATTAATACATATAAGACGTTAGACATTTTTAACCAATTCAAACAGTGCATTTTTACAAGACGACTAAATATCTTAGCAAGTCGAGTGCGGTTTTCTGTAGCCTACGATTCTCAAGATATTTATTATTTTTGTTCAAAAAAAAAAATCAAGTCGGATTTTTTTTTTCAAATTTGTGGCAAATTGATTTTGCCATTAATGCGGTTTCTGCCTAACAAAGTGATGCGCCACATTATTTAGCTGCTCGGGATGGAAACGTTTGTAATGTTTTTTAAGCGCTGATTTCTCGCGGAATGTTCGATTACAATTAACCTCCATGCACCGATAGGGCTTCTCGCCCGTGTGCACCATCTGGTGGACCCTTAGCGCTACCGGGGAGCTACAGACCTTATTGCATGTTGGACACGTGCGGCGCCTGACTACCTCAAAGCGATTATTTTCATGGCGATGGTCTCGAAGGCACAATTTTAACTCTGTGAGTGTCGCATGTGATTTACCACACTCGGTACAGGGGTGATATTTAACCCCCTTGCTCGTGATATTTGACACCCGATCTGATGGTTTCTGAAAGGACGGCAAAAGAAGTTTCAAATCACGCATTTTCAAATCTAAATCGCTTTTTGTGCCCGAAAATGTGATGTCCGAGGGTTCAAATGTGTCGGTCAGTACCGAGTCCAAATCAAGGGCATTAACTGACGGGGTCTTAACCCGCATGCACTGTTCGACAGAAACCGCCCCGCGTGGCTGGGGGGTTGAGAGTAATTTGGTCCTGGGAGGGGTCGCACCGTTTCTGGGCCGACTTAAGGCCGCCCGGTTCGATTTTGGCAATTTAACCTTAATGCCACGTCGGGCACACTCGGCAAGGGTATAAAAGCGTTTTTGAGAAGTGTGGTATACACGTGGCAGTAAAATGACAGCTCCGTTTTGAATCAGGACAAGTTTTTTACTGTCCAAAGGTAATGATTTTTGCATTTGTGTTCGCGTTTTCGAGGAGGTCTGGCGGTTTTCAACAGCGGCAACTTTTGTCGCAGGCGGCACAATCGGCGTAAATTGGGATAATTCCGTGTACGAGTTAGTGGTGTCCGAATCCGACCCGACACTTTCCCCTGGGGACACCACCCTTTCTAGGGAGGCCGACGAGGAGTAATTTCGGATAAAAAAGTCACGGTCATCAGTACAGCTGTGATCCATTTGCGTGTCCCCAAAGTCCCGGATAATGTCCGCTTCCATATCATGAAAGTCCGACAAGGGCAACATATCCTCAGTCATCACTGAGCACGTAGGTGAAAAAGGCTCAAAATCAAGATCATCAAAAAGCGACTCAGCCGAACTCGAGCCGCAAATCGAGCCGGTGCCACTATCAGTGACTGAGCTCGAACGGCGCAAAGACAATAATCGAGCCGCATCATCATCATTCCAGTAGTCGAAGCCAGAAGCCGTCTCAGTTGAATCCTTCAGATACCGCTGAATACGGTCGACGTTTAACTCCCAGGGAAGGTCAAGGTCAAGTTCACCATGACAATCTAAAGAAGTATCGAAGTCGATCCCACTCAGGATATCGACCATTGACGCCCCTAAAAACATTAACTCTTACAAAAATACTAATAAGAATAACAATAATAATCACAGGGTAGAGGTTGGCTACAAGAAAAAAAGACCATAGGACCTGAATGCGGACAAAATCTCAGACCTTAAAACCAATTTGAATTCGGATAAAATAAAATGTGACAATTATCCGATTAATACTATAAGAATTTCATAAAATAATTGGGAATGATCCAAAATGAACCGGTTCCCTATTAATTCGATATAAGTCGTTAATCTCGAAAAATAAAGCATCGTTCAAAATATTTTAGCAGTTACGTCATGATCTTTAAGTCTGTTGATAAGGGCTACCATAATATTTGAAATAAAAAAAAGAAAATTTTGTTATTTATACACCGATCGTACTTGAACTTTGTCCATGAAATTACCAGATAAAAAAACTCGCTTAGAACAAAAAAATTATAAATGTTTAGTAAAATAAATATGACAACTGTTGGGATGCAGAACCGGGGTCTTTGGGAGAAAACGTTTATAACCTAAAAAACTGACTCGACCTTACTAACTGACAAGAAATTTAGATATCTTAAACCTTATAAAGTATAAGGCTTTGACCGGTATAAGTTATACCCAGAGGTCGGCAAAAATTGTAAAAAAAGTGGACCCAAACCACACCTAATGGACCCTAATGGACCCGAATTAGACCCTACCCTACCGCTATAAAAGTGGACCCGAACCACACCTAATGGACCCGAATTGGACCCCGATTCGACCCTACTGGACCATGGCAAAAAAAAAGGTGGACCCTACCCTAAAAAATAGGGTCCAATAGGGTCCATTCGGGTCCAATCAGGGTAGGGTCCAAAAGTGCCGACCTCTGGTTATACCGGTCAAAGCCTCAGACATTAAAAGTTATTTTTATAACTAACACCCCTGTAATGAATAACACCCGAAATTATTTGCAAAAAAACAATCTGAACGCCACTATAACCGGTTTCTTAATACCACAATTATTTTCCATTTCTGTCCATTTTTGGTTCCAAGTGCAAGATAAAAACAAAATGCCAGTGTTTACGTTAAACTTGAACACATTGTTAAACTTGAAAATCCAAGTTTTTGGCCAAGTTTGATTTGTCTATGCTCAAGGTAAGAAGGTTCAATCAAGAATAACAAACGTGACGCAAACAGCAAAATATTTGGATAAAAGATTTCTATAACTAACTTAGGCCGAAACCATCGCTTCCAAAAATGAAAATTAATTTTAAACACATCTCCCAAATCTGGGCATATACGGCACACACTATTCATAACCAATTACGAGGAATCATATTTTAAAATATAGGCTAAAATGAAGGTCAATCTGGAAGCTTCTTTTCGAGCTTTCCAATTAGGTCAAAAGTGACATCGCTGTATGAATGCTTATGACAGCGTTTTTTTTTTAAATTCATCACGTTTTCATGCTTGGGCAAAAATCATGAATTAAGTTCAAAAATTATCTTTTGGAAAGATCATTTGAATCGGTCTGACCTACTAGATGAGTACCGTGTAACATGAAAAAGGAGTTTTGGGAAAAAAGTGAAAACGCCGGATTTTTTTTTGGGTGGGTTTCATTTTCGCCAGTCTTCATCCAAAATAAAACGTAAAAAGACATAATTTCAAAGATTTTTTCCCAAAAAACATGCTTCAGAAAAAATTGATATATAACCAGACCCCCTGTACAACTTGTGGTTTCCATATTTAGGGGATATTTCGCGAAATATCCAAAATTAGTAAAATTATTACCGAATATATCAACTATTTAACAAATCACTAGCATTAATGTTTACTTTAAAAAGTGGACTTGACTTTTGCGGAGTATTTATCGGTTTTCACGGTAATTTCTATGACATACCCGAGCTGCTTGAAGGTTACTAAACACCACAAAGAAAATTGGTTTGGCGACGTTTGCTATTAGCCAAAAAAAACAGTTTCATAGAAAATAATTTATTCAACCAACGATGTTCTTGACTGTCCGCCGAACAATGTCCGCTAAAACACCGTGTAACAATAAAATTATGAAAAAAACGCGAACTCTCTAAACTTGAAACATTGCAAAATCAATTTGATAATAATGAAAAAAACGTCCCCTAAGGCCGGCGGAGTTATGTTAAAATTGAAAATTACATTAATTTGTTCCAAATTCAAATTAAATTTATTCCAAATTATTTAAACGTTTTCCAAAAACTGACGGGATTTTTAAACCACTGGAAAAAAAATGGACTCTTCATCCCTAAAAAGCGTAAAAAGACATGATTTTAAAGATCGTTTCCCAAAAGGGATGCTTGTCAAAAAATTGACTTGACCTAAGTGCAAACAAACTGACTTTACCTTATAACGGTCACACCTTGTGATCTTATAATCAGCCCCCGTGTAAAAACCTACAGTGGTGGTTGCGTATAATGTCTGTTCACCAAAGTGGATCCGTGAGACATTATAGCATACAAAAATTGCTTGGAAAGACAATATAGGCCACCACTTTTCTCAGAAATTTTCATGGGACAGACATTATAGGCGACCACTTTTCCCATTAGACAGACATTATAGGCGACCACTTTTCCCGTTAGACAGACATTATAGGCGACCGTTCGTGAGACATTATAGGCAGCCACCACTGTAGTACAAAAAAGACCATTAAAGCTTATAAGTTATAACTTATAACAGAGCAAATCTCAGACCATTTAACCACCGTCTGTAATAGGTCCATGATTTTTAAGAAACTATTTGTTGAAAATTCATCAAATTGAATCCTTATAAATTATAAATTAAAGGTTTATGGACGATTTACTCTAATGCAAACCCAAATATTAATCAATACTGACTTTATAAGAACCGCAACAACAATTGCAATCCTTATCATTCAGATATTGCTTACAATAACGAATATTTGCGTTCATATTAGAGCAAATCGCTTACAAAATTAACAAGTTTTCAATTTGATATTTTTTAAGGCTTAAATTGGTCATTGAACTCAATGACTCCACAAATTGCGTAACCATGTTTATCCCATAATATGAACGCGTAATCTTTCTTTATACAAAACATGCATAACGCACTTTGAGGACCATTAAGGAATACTCGTTTAACGAACAAGTATTTAAAATTATATGTAAGATAGCCTATGTAGTATTTATGTGACATAGGTATTATGCTTTTACTTTCATTTAACCAAAAAACAGTTCATACATACATAGAAATTTGAAGACTAAAAATCAAAACATTTTCTGGGGAAATCTTTTATTTTTTTAAAATCTTATTGCAAAAAAATGAGCTTATAACGGTCAAAATTTTTTTCGACCAAAGTCTGCCAAAATTGACCCGGGCGGATTATATAGACGGCTTTTTTTTTAGAGACAACCAACTTGTGTGCAACTTCTCACTATGATAGAGTTATCCGAATGAAATGATTTTTTCGCATCTGATCGCTAAATATGGGGCATCTGCCCTTAACGGAGCACTTTTTTGAGTTAGGCCTCTGACCGCCGATAAATCGCCGGACAAATCAAAAATACCGGTTTCTCTCTGTTTTGTCCGGCGATTTATCGGCGGACCAAGGCCTAACTCAAAAAATTTTCTGCCATCTCCGTTAAGGGCAGATGCCCCATATTTAGCTATCAGGTGCAAAAAAAAATATTTCATTCGGATAACTCTATCAAAAGTTGAACACAAGTTGGTTGTCTCTTAAAAAAAAACCGTCATAGAATTTGGTCAAAAAGACACGATTTTGTCCCAAAAAAATTTATAACCAACCCGTGTATATTTTTCGTTAGGTTTTTGAACTTTTTCTTTCAACTTTTTAACACCATATCCTCTTTCCGAATACGCCTTTCGTTTTTGCCGGAGCCTAGACTACTAACCGCAAAATTGGAAGAGGATATTTAAACTGTTTTATTGAACAGCTTTGATTTTATCACATAACACATGACTAGTGGGTTTACAAAAATCAATTTGTGAAAAAAAAACTTTCCACTATAATCTGTTCAAAATTATTCTGTTGTTTTAGCCCTCAACGCACTATTATTATTTTTTTAGGAGTGCAACGTTCAACGTTCATAACGATTTTGAAACTTTCAAATCGAAACGTGAAGGTCTAGTGCACAATCGTACTGTATTAAGTACGGTAAATAACAAGCCGTATAATTCAGTCACCGGTTAAGCATCCATGAAATCTAATTATGAAAAAGCTGAAATGGAAGAAATACGCCATTTTGAAAGGTTACCAATTTGTATGATATCGTTTACATTTTCTGCCAATTTAAGCAAAAAAAAATGGAGTTTGACACAATTTTCTAGCGTTGAAAACTC
The DNA here is from genome assembly GCA_004367875.1 of Oikopleura albicans. NCBI lineage: Eukaryota > Metazoa > Chordata > Appendicularia > Copelata > Oikopleuridae > Oikopleura > Oikopleura albicans. The sequence goes on from SCLG01000383.1 coordinate 23,927, forward strand.
GACATTGATTTCAAATTAGATAGCGGGTTAGACAAACCAATAGCAAAATGAACTTTTTTGAAATAAGCACGAACTTTTGTAAAGACCACAAAATTTCCGACGAAAATGACCTTTAACAGATGCAAAAATAACTGTCATTACAGTACGTATTTACGGTGGTTATCCTCAAAAGACTCTACAGTAAAATTCGGGTAAATGCGGGTAAAACACACGGGTTGGAGTCGGGTTGGACAACGATAATTACGACCTAGTAACCCGAACGGGTTGGTTACCCGAGTTATACCCGAAACGGGTAATGACGGGTAACTTTACCCGACTTTTACCCGCGGAATTGGAAGGGTTGGACAAAAAAAAATCCAATGTGCCGACCTCTGGCTTGGTTATAAAGTCAGACTAAAAAAAGTGACCTGACTTTAATGCATGTTTTAAAAAATGAAGAGCAAAAAAGTGTACAAGGACATGAATTCTACAATAAAAAACTGACTTTAAAATTACTTGACCTTATAGCGGTCAAAATACCAGATCATTTTACCGAAGGGTCAAGGTCAGAGGTCGGCAATCGGGTAACCGACCCGATCCTATCCGAGTAGACCCGTACCCGACTCCGGTTGGATTCGGATCGGATAGCTATTTTTACTCGGGTCTAGACTCTAGACCCGAGTTCTGAACCCGAGCTCAAAACCCGAGACGGGTCTGACTCGGGTCGGGTATACAGTTTTTTTAATACCCGAGTCGGGAAAAATCGGGTCTAGGCGGGTCAAAGACGGCATATTCTTTTTTGGAAAAAATTTTTTACGGAAATTGTGAAGAAAAAGACATGTTTAAATCGGCGTAAAAATTGTTCATGACAAAACTATAGTTGCATATGCAAAATTCTTGTATCACTAGAAGTATAGAATTTTATATCAAATTTCAAAATAATTCGAATCTAGGGCCTAGATTCTAGGCATATAAAAAACGTGAGAAATGATCGTTTATATTCGAGCGTCCTAAATCAATTCAATTGAATTCCGAATTAAATTATTTCGTGTATTTTATTAACCTACAGGTGCCTAACGTCAGCGATTTACAATAGGGCTGAGCTAACACACTCCCTTTTCCTGCCATGAACAACTTCTCACAATGCAAATTACATTATTTTCGGCAAAATGCACCGATTGGATTAAACTTTTAAGCCGACAAGCATGTTAAAAGAATAATGCGTTTCATGTTTAGATTTTAATTTTCAAAAAAGGAAAAATAATAATGTGGTTAGGGTGATTTATATTCCTAGGAAAAGTTAATTTATGCCGATGCCAAGATTATGTGGTCCAAATTTTTTTACGCAAAGAAAAAAAAATCGCATTATCTTACAGGGGTGTAGTTATAAGGTCTAGTTTAAAAAACGGAAATCATTTTCTAGACCTGTATACCAAAAATACATGATTTTGTCCCTTGCACAATACAATCTTAAAGAAATAATTTTTATAAAGTATTAAAAACTGAAATTTGTGTTAATTGGAGAAAATCAAAATTTTAAAATATTTTCCATATTACAATTGGCGGCCAAAAAAAAAAGTATAAACTTTGAGAAAAAAAATGCTGACATGATCTAAAAAACAGAAAAGTTTCGTAGTAATGTGACGTGCGTTTTTTTTTCAGGGTCAACATATTACGTAACCATTTTACTACTGCCGCAATGAAAATATTACTCACCCTTGAAAAATTTTTCTTCGGAAAAAAAATTCAACTTTCTGGTTTCTTTCTTTTTTGTTCTCTCAAAGTCTCGAGTGTTAATTTAGGTTTATTTTGGGCGAGCCATGATCGACATAAGACCATCTAAAATTGACACTGTACCGTCCACTAGCGACAAAACTAGCCAAAAAACGTTTATTCTCCGTTATTTAGACTCGGTTAAGATTAATCCACCCAGATTGCCACACTGATCATCGATAAAATTTGCGATATTTTTATTTAAAATTGAAAAAAAATATATTTTAAAATAAAAACAGTCCTCAAGTGAGCAGTTGCTATTAGGGATGCTTCTGGCTCCCAAAAATAGCTTCCGTATTGGTGTTAATCGGTCTATTGAGGTCCTTTTTAGAAATTTTAGTGTATTTTTTTTTTCGATAAAAGCGTCCCTAATAAGAGTAAGGGACCCTTAAGGGTCGTATTGTGAAAACTTAACACAAAAATCAACTATTTAAACTAAAAATTCAAGTATTTAATGGCTTTTCCTTTAAAAATTACACCCAGTAGGGTCTGATCAAGCAAAAATTTTCAAATTCCAATGTATAAACATATTTCTAACCAAGCCTTTATGGTCTTTACCATAAATTCAAAAACGCTCTGAAAACTTGAAAAAAATAATTACTGACCTGAAAATTGGATACAATTGAAACACGTAATTTACACGGGTTAACTCTTTTTTAATGTTTCTCTCAAACACCAAAAAGTTCGTTTTTATCTAAACCCAAAACAATTAAACGTTACTGCGTCGCAGTACGTTTTGGTTAAGTGAGGTCTATTTTAACCTTCGTTTTTTTTTCATGCACTTCGCTATGCAGAAAAATAAAAATTTAGAGACTAGAGAGGAAAATTCACACTGACATTATAAGGATAGTGGAAGGCCCCGCGGCAATCCAAAAGGGATTTTTTTATTTTTTTTTCTCTCTTTTTGCGCCCCCTCTCTTTTTTTAGCAAAGTGTATTTATAATCGATTCTAGAGTTCGATCTGAAGTACCCATAAAAGGCAAAAGAGAGATTTAGAGCGGCACCAAATTTGGTTAAAACTCCACCACCACACTTAAACTACCACACACATACACAACATGCGACGTTAACGCCTACATCCAACTAAACCAAACATGACATATTTTTTTTAGAACGAATACGATTACTCGTCAAAAAATGTAACCGTTTTATGCTTTGCGGTTTTATTAGGGTAAACGCAAGAAAAGTACTAAAAGTAAAAAAATGTGAAAACGCAATTGTTGTAAAAATAGAGAAAGTTGTGAACAAAATTTTTTTTTATCAATTTTTAACAAATATTTCTTTGTCTTTTTTATAGAAAGATTTTTTGGAAAAAAGAAATATTTGTTAAAATTGATAAAAATTTTTGTTCGAAACTTTCTCTATTTTTAGCCGCTAAAACATATATTTTTTATATAATTTTCTTGTTTTCTACGCATGTAGTACACCACGTACCTGCTTAAAGCAACACTAAATGAGGAAAACTGTTTGAGCGAATAATGTTACTTTAATTAGGTAGGTGGTGTATATCACTTTCATTAAATCTTGATTTTCAATTTTGGAGATACAAAATATAAAAAAAATTTAGTACAGGCGGGGTTGGTTATAAGGTCAAGGTCAAAAAACTGACTTGAAATGCATTTTTGAAAACTGACTTGAACTTAAATGCATTTTTGAAAACTGACTTGACCTTATAACCAACCCCATTTTTTACATTTTTGCTGAATTTTTTCCAAAAAAATATGAATGAATGGGGGGAGGTCTTCACCCAAAAAAAAAGTGAAAAAAGACATGATTTCTATAAAAAATTTTCCGGTGAGCGGGGGGGGGGAGGTCTTCACCCAAAAAAAGTGAAAAAAGACATGAAATCTATCTTGAAAAAAAACTGACTTGGCCTTAGTGCAAAAAACTGATTTGACCTTATAACGGCACAAATGGCTGACCTTATAACCAACCGCGCCTGTATTCGGGAACATTTTGTCTTTACCCTAGTTTTTTTCAGATTACATTTTATTAATTCGAATACACTACACGCACTGCACATACTCCGACGATACAAATATTTACACTTTAAAGGTACGTACAATATTCGGATGGCGTACTAGGAGGTGTGGTGTCTTAACCTGTGTTAATCGGATGGGCCAATTTTGGTATTTTTTTAACTAGTCGTGCTAATGAACTCAAGCAATCATCTTTTGAAAAAATTTGGGGGTTTATTGCGGTCATTATTGTTTTTGCAATTTTGCAAAAAAAAATACGCGCCGGCACAAAACGCCCCTTTCTCGATGAATGGCTTCCTTCAGCAAAAAAATAAATATTAAGAAAAAAAATGGATTATGCGACCCAATAGATTATGGAAAGAGTAAAATTTGCGAGAAATGAGTTTTCATCCCGCAAAAAATTACTTCCAACACTAGACTTAAACTTACCACACACATGCACAACGCACCATATTATTAACGCCTACAACACGAGCAAGTATATTTGTATAAGGAGGAAAATGTCTTGCTAGTCAAAAAAAAATATATATTTTCGGGTTAAATATTTTTGGATTTGACTTGCTAGAATCATATTATATAAATCGTATTTTTAAGTCATCAAACAATTGGTTTTGAGGATTTATATCGAAAGCGCGATATACATGTTGTATTAAATAAAAGAGCAAATAAATAATTCTACATGGCATCTACTATTGTCTCATCAAAGTTACATATGATAGGACGGCACCGACTGAATGGGAATAACCTCTAAAAAGTCTAAATCGGAATCCGTCGAAAATTTTTCGACGGATTCCGCTTTATCCACTTTACCCTTTATCACCTTTACACTTTATTACCTTTACACGTTATCTACTATAAAAAATTCGATGAAGAAAAATAGCTAAAAATTGTCACATACCTATACATGATTTTTTCCAAAATTTTTCGACATTTTACCCTTTATCCACTTTGCACTTTATCACCTTTACACGTTATTACCTTTACCCTTTATCCACTTTACACCTTCTTTTTCGACATATTTCGCTTTAGACATTTTACCCTTTCGACATTTAAGAAAAATTTCCGATTCAGTCGGTGTCGATAGGACAGCTAATTTTGTTTGGCAAACTAGATATACAAGGGTCTCACATTAAGGGAGGGATTGCTATTTTCACCACACTCAATATTTGTACCTTAATTAGATTTTTGTTTAAATCTTTTGAAAAAATGTGTCCCAAAATTTCATTTGTTTTTGGTAAAAGTGTCCTTTAATCTGCGACCCCCTGTACACGAATACTCAGCTCTCGCCATATACAGTTACAAATTCGGTAATTTTGATAGTAAAACACGAATTTGAAATTTAAAAAAATGAAAAGAAACAAATTTTGGCGCTAGTAATCATTTTTAATCGGGAGAAATTTTTCGGAGTTAAAAATACTTTGAAGTGTCAAAACTTGATTCCTTGTAGTTTTTTTTTATTTCTGCGGAATTCACATTTAAAAATAATCGTTTTTTTAGGTTTGCAAAAACTGAAATTCCCAAATCTAGGAATTACACATAAAACACAGGGTTTGCATGGCGGAAGCTGAGTAGGACGAGATTATGGACACAAGATCATCTGGGCAAAAACAATCTTTTTGAGATAATATAAAGTAGCGGTATAAAGACATTCAATAAAATAATGAACTCAGAAAAAATAAACTGATATAAAGTACAAACTGAATTAATGGTTAATACATGAGTTAATTTATAAATTTACCCATTTCGATATTTACTTATATTAGTGTTTGACATCTACACTACTGTAATACTGTAATAATGGGTTATTTCTGGATTAAGAAAAAGTATTTTCAAATTACTCATTCCATATTACAGTTGGTGTAACGAGTTGACACTTTCGTTTCCAATTTGTTCGTCAAAAACTGTCAACTCGTTCCAAACTGTCATTTCGTTCCGTCGCTTTTGCCTACTTTGCCTCCTAAAAAAAACTCCCAAAAAGTGTCACTTCGTTCTAAACTGTCAACCTGTTACGTGTCAACTCGTTATCACACCAACTGTACAAGACATTCAGTTTGTACTTTATTCTAATTTAAATTGTCTCAATAAACATATATTACAAGCAGCGCGGTGAGTTGTTTGCGTGGCTAAAGGACGCTAGCCAATAGGAGGCGCCTATAAAAAAGCATGAGCCAATAGGCGCGCTTGTAATTCAGTTACAGACTACAGGGGGGTCTGGTTATAAGGTCAAGCCCCAAAAAATGACTTGACCTTAATGCACTCCAAAAAAAATGACTTGACCTTAGTGCAAGAAAAAAGTCCAAAAAGATATGATTTCTATAAAAAAAATTATTACCCGTGTTTTACCCGTGTCGTTCTAAACGTATATGTTGAGTTCTAAATTTAAACCCAAAAAAAAGTGAAAAAAGACATGATTTCTGTAAATTATTACCCGTGTTTACCCCTGTCGTTCTAAACGTATATGTCGAGTTCTAAATTTAAACTCTAAAAAAGTGAAAAAAGACATGATTTATCTTGAAAAAAAAATGACTTGACCTTAGTGCAAAAAAAAATGACTTATACCTTATAGCGGTCACCTTTTGTGACCTTAAAACCAGACCCCCCCTGTATTATATTACGACTGAAGAATAAAAAGGATTGGGTTTTCGGTTAGTGGCAGGGCTTTTGAGAAAATTCGAGTAATATTTTGAATAGCACCCAAAAATACTGATAAATAATATAAATATTTTGCCCAGACAAACCAGTACGGGGAATATATACAGTATATATAAACTGAAACTCTACAAGTGTTCATTTTACAGGCTCATCTTCAATTAAAAGTGAGATACGAATTTGCAAATTTAACGGCGTATGTTCAATCACAGATGACAAAATCTTGAATTTTTGCTGCTCTCAAATTGGCTACAGGTGGCGCAATGCATTCGGATGGTTTAACCTTAAGAAGTTGGCAATTTCGTCAAAATGATTTCCCGAAAATGGATCGGTGCATTTGACGAGAGCCAAAACATCCGAAATGTCAACTTCGTATTCCGAATATTCTCATAGGGTTCACTTATTGTTCGGAACTTTTTAATAAATAGGCTATTTAAAATAGCTATTTAAAATAAAGCTGGCACAGGGAGTGGTTATAAGGTAATAGGTTCGAAAAAAAAGTTTAGAATAAAGTGAATACAAATATAATTATATTACAGGGGGTCAGGTTATAAGGTCAAGGCCAAAAAAAACTTGAGCTTAATGCACTCCAAAAAAATGACTTCACCCTAGTACAAAAAAAAGTCCAAAATGATAGAAAAAATTATTACCCGTGTTTTACCCGTGTCGTTCTAAACGTATATGTCTCGTTCTAAATTTACACCCAAAAAATGTGAAAAAAGACATGATTTATCATGAAAAAAAAATGACTTGACCTTAGTGCAAAAAAGATGACTTGACCTTATAACAGTCACACCTTGTGACCTTATAACCAGACCCCCTGTAAAACCTTAAAACGGACCAAATATCAAACCTTATAAACACAGCTGTAAGACCAAAGTACCTTAAAAAATTTTTAACGACAAAAATTCTTGAATCAAGAAATAAATGAACCAGACCTAAAAACGGCTTAAACCATGCCTTTTTTAAGTTATCACCGTTACAAAAACACACGGTAATGTCCTCTTTGTCTTCGGATAATTCGACAATTTTGGCAATGATTGGGCGAGAGGGTGGAATGTTGACATCTGAAGACATCTCCAAAATCAAAATGTCATCTTTGAATAGCTCAACCTGGCCGTCTTTTAATACACTTATTACCAAATTGCTTTCGGGTAAATCTACTATAACTGCCTCCTGTCCGTTACAATGATTTAATGCCATCTTATTATTTGGCGCCGGCTTCTTTTGCAGAAGCTTGTAAGCATGGCCCGTCTCGGTATACGCCATTAAAGGGTCAACTTTCCGTCGTTTTATCATTTTCCCGTTTTGGTCGGCGTCTTGGTTTGCCCGCTGAGCTCTATTAGCAGCGCGCATTTCCTTCCGTTTTTGATTTTTTCGGTCCATTGCTTTAAAAAAAAGTGTTATTAAAACAGCGAACCTACAGGGAGTTGGTTATAAGGTCAAGGTCTAAAAAACTGCCTTGACCTTGAATGCATTTTTGAAAATGCATTTTATAGATTTTTCGTAAACATACATGATTTTATAGAATATTTGAGAGTGAAAACGACATTTTTTTATTAAAATACATTTTTTAACTCGCAGGGGGAAGTGTGTGGATATATGCACACGAGTTGTTTTTTCGTTGATTTAATGCATAAGGAGGCCCCGTAGGGCAGAATTGGTATTGCTGACCCCCCTCAACTTTTCGAGAAAATTCCATTGGCGGTATTTTTTTTTTGCGTAAGTTGGATATTTCAAACAGCTCTCTAGGGGGCCCTGGTGGCCCAAATCAATTTCTTCGTCAGATCGACGTAGTTTGACGAGCTCTACAACTTGGCTTTGCCAGTTTTACCAGAATTATTGTGATTTTTTAAGTGTGTGCATACGTGCACACAATTTCCCCCTACGGGTTATGAAAAATTCCTTCCCCCTTAATCATACAGTTGTAACTATCGAAAACTTACCATCTCGTTTCTTTTTCTCCGAAATGCGTTTTCGTTCATCCCTTATCTTTTGTTTTTCGTTTTCTATTCTTTGCTTCTCAACTTTGAGTAATTCCTTTTCTAGAGCAAAAAGTTCGCGTTGTTCAGCATCGGCTTGTTTTTGGGCGGCTTCTTTTTCTTCGGCCTCCATTCGGGACAATTTTCGTAATTCAGGCGCCAAATCACGAGTAATATTTTGCGCCACCTGGAGGGATTCGGGAACATCTTCTTCCATTTTTATAACAGCCAAAGTTCGAGTTCGTTTTTTTGAGATTGCAACGGCTATTTAGGGGTGGTGCTTATAGGACTGCCAAACATAAGTATGAACTGCAGTTGCATATACGTAATTACAACTTAGAACAGAAAAAAAAGTTTACGCATAATTATTACAACCACCCCTGTAGTTGGTCTACCACGTTTTAAAATAGGTGCTTTTGTCGGTGAACTTTGCGGCTCGGCGTCGGCTTGACTCGCTGGGTTTGCTTGGCCGGAAGTATTAGCCTGCGTCGAATTATCGGTACGTGCCGAATTATTGGCCTGTGTCGAATTATCGGTACGTGCCGAATTATTGGTATGTGCCGAATTATTCGCTTGTTTGGGTAGATTTGACTGAGACGGCAGCTCCGGTTGACTCATACTGATATGCCGTACCTTAATCCCCGCACTTCGTTCTTTAATTTCTCGTACCCGCTGTGCCCGAAGTTGGGAAGCGGTTTGTTCGTTTTCCACCTGATTTGGAATATTTTCATTTCTAAAACAATTTTGACATTAGATATACGGTTGGTATATTAAGTTAATGGGCCACAAATCGGACTCGGATTCATTTCTTGGTGGTTTCTGACATTATTTCTCATATTCAACCAAAAAAAGCCCGGATTTAACAAACAGTTACTCGAAGAGCGTAAAAAGACATGATTTTCAAGTTTTTTTTTCCCAAAAAACTGACTTGACCTTACAAGTTATAACGGTCACACCCCTGTAATATGACACCCCACTGGGGTGACCCCAGATTAATTTTTTCCGTAAAAAACGAGAATATGAGAAAAATGATTCCGATGCCCATTTGGGACCCTTTGGCGTAGAGAGCGACCTGCTAATTTGGTCGTAAAAATCGATTATTTGTTGACAAGGGTTGGAAAAAATATTATTCTCATCGCGAAAGACGCCCGAATCCTTAACCCGCGTGCGCATGTCCATGTACTGCTTCAAATGTTGCGTGGTGTTTTTTGCCCGGTGGATAATCGTCTTACGTTCCGCCTCGGGCTCACCCGGCTCATATAAAGCCGGAGAACAAATGTCCTTATTTTCAGTTATCGTCTGGTTGGGCACACCAAAATCTTCGCCAATTAAATACCAATTTATGCTGTAGGCGAATTGAAACGCATTTACATAACTGAGCCGCTTAAATACAATATAAATCTGATGACGGTTAAAAAAATTGACCGGTAAAAAAAAATCGAAAAACGCGGCCATTTCTTGTTCAAGTGAAAAACAAAATGAAATTTTAACCGTTGTAACCTTGAGCACGAAAGTAACATCGACAATAACTTGCTCTTGACGGGTGAATTTTGTATAATCAATAAGCGCATCTAACTCTTCGTAAAACTCGGGTGTAACACGGAATTTAATTTCCGGAGTACTACGTTGACATTCATAAAGTCCTGATATAAGGGTGACAAACTACAAGGAGGGTGTTTATTAGATCTTGGCCCAAGACTTCTGAAAAGTGAAATTTGACACCCTTTTGGCAAATTTACTACCGAAAATGGGGTCAAATGGGTACAACTTTCTTGAAATGGACCGTCCTGATACTCATTTGATCTCATTTTTTACGGCGATCACGAAGAGGCTAGAGTTATATTTTCTAGAATTTGAAATTTGAACCCTTTTTGTGAATATTAAGAGAAACAAAAGGGTCAAATTACACTTTTGTTTAAACTGCATGCCAGAGGTATGGCTGACACCTTAATCGGCAGCATTTTTAACACTGATTCCGCTCGTGTAATTTTTCCAAAAATTTGATCACCCAATCTTGCATGGTAAAAATGGCGAAAGCGATATTTTTGAAGCTTTGAGGTGATTTGGTGGATTTTGCATCTCTAACATATTCCATGAGCATGTCGACAATAATCCGGAAAACTTGACTCGTAAATTCACTCGTTGAGTGATTGCCGCATGGACGCCCATAGAAAATTTTATAAAAATCATAATTTTGCCAAATTCGTTTGAACGAATCATGAGCTTTCGAGTCACCAAACTGCTCAAGTGCATGTTGGAAATTTTTTCGGAGATTGAGTAAATCGGTTTTTACGCCACTTCCAGAATATTGATATTTTAAGACCGGTTCCGTCATCAATCTAAAATAAATCAAAATATAAATATTTTGTGAAGGGTACTTTCGCGACCATTTTTGGTCGCCAAAAAGCCGTTTGTAAGTATTTTGGCGACCACAGATTTGGTCGCCAATTTTTGTTCAAAACATGGTTTGGCGACCAATTTTTCGCCCGACATAAAATTTACTTTTTTTGGAACCAAGATTGCGGAAAAACAAAAAAAGTTTTTGACATGTAATTGGCAAAATCGGGGCTAAAAATTTTGAATGTTTCCTAACGGAAGTACCGGTTAAAATATGAAAATCGTTACCACTACGTTCGGTTTTGGTCCTAGTTCAAAAAAGTTTCAAAATTTAAGCCCCAAATTTCCCAGTGCCATGTCAAAAACTGGTTTTCCCGGAATTTTTAGGCCAAAAAGTAAATTTTGTGTTTGACTAAAAAACGACTTTATCAATAAAAAATCGCAAATCAGCCTTTATGCCAAATCAACTGGTGCCATATTTTATTGCAGACTCGCGAAACAAGGAGCGAAAATAATATATATATATATATATATATAAATGCGACAGAACTATTGTTGAAATATGTTCGAATATATCCAGTTTGTATATGCAGAACTCGGCCAGGGCCAAAAAATATGAAAAGTTATGAACAAGAAATTACATACATGTAACACACGTTACGCTCGTTTTTCACCAGACACTAAAATAAAGTGAAAATCATGCCATTGACGAGGGTTTTTAACCCCTGCAGACCAAAACGTTTCAGACTCCTCCTAGACCAGAAATAGTCTATACCACAGATATAGACCTTAGTGCAAAAAAGGACAATACGACCTTAAATTTAAAAATTTAAATCTACATTTTTTCCCTAAAAATCAAATCCTCATTTGAAAAGTTCATAAATCTTTGACATAATTTGAACTTTATTTATTGTGACGAATGAAAAACAAATTGATCAAAAAATTAATCAATTTGGAAAACATTTTAGCAGCTCATATGTACAAAAAATCATTTGATTTTATTAAAATGGGTATAAGTCGTAATTTTTTTTTTGAATTTTTCATGTCATCGTTTTTTGTGCTTTAGGTTTGGTAGAAATTTGAACCGTATTTATCCTCGAGGTCCAAAATTAAAATTGCATCCATGTTTAGTCGCGATAAGCCTCCGTNATTATAGGCGAGGATAGGCGTAGGACTTTATTTATTTGAACCAGTGGTTTATTTTCTGATCACAGTTGGAAAATAGACAAATGGGGCTGTTATGCGCCGAAATAAACTAAACAAACAAACAAACAAACAAATTGATCAAAAAATTAATCAATTTGGAAAACATTTTAGCAGCTCATATGTACAAAAAATCATTTGATTTTATTAAAATGGGTATAAGTCGTAATTTTTTTTTTGAATTTTTCATGTCATCGTTTTTTGTGCTTTAGGTTTGGTAGAAATTTGAACCGTATTTATCCTCGAGGTCCAAAATTAAAATTGCATCCATGTTTAGTCGCGATAAGCCTCCGTTGATCAGATAAGATATATATGATGAAAGTCCTGAATTTCGAGTGAAATAAATATACACGTTTATCCAATTACGGGATACCCTTCAAAAAGGGGTGGTTATAAGGTCATGGCCCATGACTCATGGGGTATAATACCAAAAAAAAACTAACTCAATTCCAAAATCAAGAGAAGATTTGTTTTTAAATTGTTCAATAAAGAGAATTTTTTTAATAAATTTTTTCTAAAAAATTTTAAGAAATTTTCTAAAAAATTTTTAAAAATTTTCTCAAAAAAAATTTTTGTAGGAATTTTTTTGTAAATACAGAAATTTTCTGAAAAAGACGTGACTTTGTAGAGAATGTTTCCAAGCACACAGTATAACCTTACAATTTTGTTGTTCAAACAATATTTTAAGACCTTATAGCGATCCAAAAATCGGAGACCTTATAACCACCCCTGAATTTATCTCTTCTTTTTGGTCGATTTTCGACTTTTTTCTTTAGGGGCATTTCCCAACTTTGAGTCTTCGCCCTTTTGAAGATGAGAAAGGCTGAAAATGAGTTTGTTTGACATAATGGGCGGATGGTTGGGTACGCTCAATTGGGACGGTGGAACTTGGCGAAGGCGATTCTCCGAATTGATCATTTCTAAGATCGGACTTTCACGAGGTGTACTGTTACCGCTGGAGGTCGATAAATTCTAAAATAGTAAATTATAATAGTGTGAGGTTGTTTGAAAAAAAAAACGTTAAAAATACAGAAGTGACTACAGAGATGGATTTGTTATAAGGTCCAAATAAAGATAACTCAGGCATCACCTTATATGCATTTCCGAAAGTGAAAAAGACTTGACCTTACATCGCATCAAATATCAGACTTAATAGCCCGATCCCCCTGTAGTCACGTAAATATCTCGACAAGAAATATATAATAATTATCTCCCATTTTTTTACGATTTATAAATATAATTGTGAAGTTCGTAAAAAAAGACAGTCACCAAAAATCTATTTACATTTTTTTCTACTTAAAAATCGATATCAAAGGCAGGCCGACTGAGAGGAAATTTCGGTTAATAAAAGTAAACTAAAGATTTTTTTCTCTCATCGGCTTGAAATAATCTCGGATGGTCTTTTTCGATTGGCTTGAATCTGACGTCCAGCAACCATTTTTCTATACGAATAATTAAAACGCCTTTTTTGTAAATTCGGATAAAAACACTAAAGGTAACTTTTTTTTAGGGGAACTTGAAAAAACTTGAAAACTTAATAGCAGCCGAATGGTAGAAGTTATTGAAGATTGTTTTTTTGTATCCAATAGAGAAGACTCGGGGGCAATTTTCTGGAAAACAATTTTGTTTGTGGCCACACCGGAAGTACCGGAAATTTCAAGTTTCGGAATTTTAAAATAGCGTAGTCGTGATCGCCGTAAAAAATCAGATCGAATGAGTACCATAAGGGCCCATTTCAAGTAAGTTGTAATTTGACCCCCTAGAGGGGTCATATAAGATTTCAATCAAAATTTCGACCATACCATTCGATTCCTCACTGAAAACTGCATTAGTACCTATATTTAAAAAAAATTTGACCGAGCGGTTTTCGAGAAACCGGCATTTTTGCACTTTAACCGGTTTTTTCCGGTACTTCCGGTTTGGCCACAAACAAAATTGTTTTCCAGAAAATTGCCCCGAGTCTTCTCTATTGGATACAAAAAAACAATCTTCAATAACTTCTACCATTCGGCTGCTATTAAGTTTTCAAGTTTGAGTTCCCCAAAAAAAAAAGCTACCAAAGTGAAGAAAATTCAAAATAAAACTCAAAGGATTAAAAAACGTCCGGAAATTTTAATCAAATCTTAGACCTAATAGCCAACCCCTATTGTTATATAATCATACTTACCAAATTACCAAGACTGGAATGATTGAAAAATAATATTATTGGTGCAGGATTTTGGCTAAAGACTGGGTAGGCCAATTCAAGGAGAATTTTCGGGTAATTTTCACTGGCAGGGTATAGAAGGGTAGAATTTATTTTTGCTCGGGTAAACTCGGGTACAAATTTTTCATAACATGTATTTACATATGTATACGAAATACCGTACTTGTTAAAGCAGTTTTTGAAATTAGTTAAATATATTTCATCAATTGAAAAAAAGAATTTACCTGATAAACATCGAGATTCAAGTGTGATTTTTTTTTGGATTTTCGACTGCTTGTGGCTTCTTTCTTTTTTCGACGTTTCTTTTTTGCTTCTGAAGCTCCCCAATCATCATCCTCGCCGTCATCTTTGGTTAAACTCGTATTTCCAGAATAATCAACAGTTGATGACGAAATCTTCTGGGACGCAATTCGCGACGATTGACGCCCTTTTCCGAAACATTTTTCTAAGTGGGGTGCGAACCTAGAGAAAAACGGTCAAATGCGTATTAACCGATAACAAAAACCATTAGAAAATGAAAAAGATTTGAAAATGACACATAATTCATAATTGTTTTCCTTTGAGAAAGAAAACTAAGGCACTTTTTCATCCTTAAATCAAATTTATCACGTGACTGGTTGAACTTGAGCAAAAACTTGATACGGTCACTACAATCCACTTTTTAATTTCACGTCCAATGGCCAAATTACTTTTTTTTGAAAAAAAGTTGTCTTCTTTTGTTTGTAACATTTTTACAGACATCATTTTAGGCTCTTTTCTTGAGCAGCCTTTTTTGAACATTTAATAACAATAAAAAAGACAAAAATAAACTCACCGTGTGGTTGATATCGATCGTTTGCAGTTTGGGCATTCAATATCTTCGGAAAATTTTTGGATTTTTGTTTGACAATTGCCGAAAACATCCTTGTCTTTTTCGACACAAACTTCATTTGACTTTGACGTTTCAGGCGGATCCAACAAAAACAGGTATCCTGAATTTATTTAAATAAAATAATTTATTTGGACATAGTGTTTGGTTTCACCGCAAATCTACGTTAGGTATCGCGAAAAATCGAAAATTACCTTTCTTAACGGCTCGATGTATCTCAAAAACAATGCTCAAAATTTCGCAAAACATAAGGTCATCGTAAATTGACTCGATTTCGATGTCAAGACTATTCGACATCATTCTAGAAAAAAAAAAATATTTTATAAATATAACAAGTGCAAGAGTTCCTTTAGTTCCTAACTAATTAATTAGTTTTTTGAATATTAAAGATCACTTGAAGAGGAAATAAAATGCAGCTGTTATTTGACACCCAGTTTGGGGTGAGGGGAGTTAAATTACAACGGCTTCAAATAAAGAAAATGCACTTTCATGGTAACGTTCACAAAAAATAACAAAACACAGGTAACATAACTCCGCCGGTTCATTTTAAGGAAAGGCCAATTGGTGAAAAATGCGGTCTAATAAAACTTTCATTACCTTTGGTTCCCAAAAGTTTATCACGTGTTTTCTACCAGTTAGCCACTCGCCCAAATAAACCGGTACCGTAAAATGAAGACTTGTATATTTTTATATGTAAAAGAATGCAATCGATGATATTTTTACCAATTTTTTTTATCAAGAAGAGTTAAATTTATCTGTAAATTGCTTAAAGAAACCCTTTTCTTCGTCATTTATCGTTCCCTTGAAATCTTCGTCTTTAGCAAATTCAAGAATGGCCGCCCGTTGGTGAGCGGTTAACTTTTTAGGTGGTCGAATCTAAAATCGATTTTATAGAAAAAAAAGTTTAAAAAGACATGAACTCTATAGAAAATAAATGTGCGAGCGGGGGGAGGTCTTCATCTAAAAAAGCTTCAAAAGACATGATTTTAAAGATTTTTCCCTAAATCATGCTTCTTTGAAAAACTCACTTGACCTTATAACGGTCCAAATGACTGACCTTATAAGATATAACCAACCCCCTGTAACTTAGAGGTGATGTGTTTATAAGGTCAATGAATTTGTATTTTTTGTTGGAAAAAACTGACCCTAAGCCGCCTCAGAATGACATGGACTACATGGGCTTACAAAAATTGACTTGGCCTTATAACGATCGCAGACCTTATAACCAGACCCCTGTAGGTGTCCTTTAATATGACACCCGTTTGTATTGGGAAGCCCTTAAAAGTTTAATTTGATTTAACTTACTTGAATATGAGCAATGTGATCCCCACGGTAGGATTTATTACCGAGTTTGCAAGCTCCTTTTCTGGGTAACCTCACTGACGAATCGGAATTTGTTCCAGCTTTAATAATTATTTGTTCCGCTCCATCTAACGTATTCACCATCACACTAAAATCAGAATTTAATCAAAATTTTTGGGCCGGGTTAAAAAGGAGCCATAGACGGTTTTTTTCACTACAGCTCTCAATACTTTCTTAACTCTTCCTGGACCAGACATGGTAGAGCTTGATTTTTTTCTGCAAAATTATGGGACTTTAAAAAAAATTTCAGACGGGTCTTACATATTATACCGGTATTAATTACAGGCTAAAGTAGAATTACCGCTTAAAGTAAAAATTAACCGGGTTTAAAGTAGAAATTTAATTTGTTTTTTTGAACGACGCCAAATATATGGGGCGAGTTAAATAAGAAATTTCAGACCGGTACAAATTTTACCGGTAAAAATAACCGGTTTAATTTTTGGGGAGCTGTAGTGGACAAACTCGTCATAGGATTTTGCCGTTTTTATTTCATTTTACCTTCCACCTAATACAGCCTGTGCAATTGATATATCAACATCAGAGTGAATATCTAAACCATTTCTTCGAAAATTTGCATCATCTTTAACGTCAAAGGAAACATAAATTTCGTGACCGTGAGCCGAAATTCTGACCCGTTCATTTTTCGATATTCCGGCTGGAACTTCAATCGATACTTCCTCAGCTTGTTCCACTTTTCCACTTCCATGACATGTGGTACATTTGTCCCGAATTAATTTTCCACTAGGACACACACATTAAGGGGGTAAATGTTGCTCAATTTCTGGAAAAAAAATCTAGCCGAAAAATCATCATAAAAATTGAATGACTAACGCTATCAATTAATTTTTTTTTGTNAAAGTAAAAATTACCGGTAAAAGTAAAAATTACCGATAAAAGTAAAAATTAACCGGGTTTAAAGTATAAATTTAATTTGTTTTTTTTTGAACGACGCCAAATATATGGGGCGAGTTAAATAAGAAATTTCAGACCGGTACAAATTTTACCGATAAAAATAACCGGTTTAATTATTGGGGAGCTGTAGTGGAAAAACTCGTCATACGATTTTGCCGTTTTTATTTTATTTTACCTTCCACCTAATACAGCCTGTGCAATTGATATATCAACATCAGAGTGAATATCTAAACCATTTCTTCGAAAATTTGCATCATCTTTAACGTCAAAGGAAACATAAATTTCGTGACCGTGAGCCGAAATCCTGACCCTTTCATTTTTCGATATTCCGGCTGGAACTTCAATCGATACTTCCTCAGCTTGTTCCACTTTTCCACTTCCATGACATGTGGTACATTTGTCCCGAATTAATTTTCCACTAGGACACACACATTAAGTACAAACATAATTTACTCGAGTTCGTGATCAAATCCAAAAAGACATGATTTGGGTAGATGGGGTTACAAGGTGGCCATAAGGTCTTCGGTATTATAGGTTTTTGGATTCATTTTTGAAAGCCCATAATCAGTGTTGGAAGCGTTGGGGCAATTTTCTTCCTAACGCGTTGAGAGCGTTGGAGCAATTTTCTTCTCAAAACGTTGGAAACGTTGTGCCTTGAGAAAATTTGAGCGTTGACCAACGCTTGAGTTGGGAAAAAATCGACCGTTGGCCAACTTTTCCAACACTGATGCTATTTTTACACTATTATTTTTTAAAGCTTTTAGGGGCTAAAGTGTAAAAATAGCATCAAAGACCAAATCTCAGACCTTATAACTAGAGTCCGAACGGCCCATCTCCGATTTTTCTGATTTTTGGTATGGAAGTACATACAAGTGCCCTCTATAAGCACATAAAATATTAAACCCCGGTAATGTACAATTACTCCCCCTAGTGGCGTTTAAAAGCCATATTTTTGGTACCTGGTAGCTAAAAGTGACGCAAACACTATGTGCTGTATGTGCCTGGATCACTAAAAAATCAGGAGGATCCGTTATGTTTCCGCACGTACAAATTTCCGATAAATCGCCTACGCATTGCGCCGTTATGTTCCCGACCGTGCCGTTATGTTTCCGGTTGTTCGAACAATTTGGTGGAAACATAACGGCGCAGATGGTGTATCCTATTCGTAACAGTTTTTGGGATGTGAAAGTGTTACGAATAGGCTTCCACAACTGTAAATGTTTTCTTCCAAAAACGTATTCTTGGAAAACCATTTTTGAATTTTCCCCGAAAAAACAATTTGTGAATTTTCCCTGATAAACGTTTTCTTAGAAAGACCGCGCTGCCTGCTAAATTTTCATTGATTTACCTTGTTGGGATTTCGAGATAGCAAATTAGGTTGATCCCTAGCTAAAGTTAAAAAAATCTCTAGAGCGTGGGCGGGTCACGTGATCAAAAAAAAAATTGCGAAAACTCCGTTGGTCACCGCGATCAAGCCATTTTTTTTTGGCGATCACAGTGTTTTAATGGTTAAATTTTGATTCAATTTTCAACAAAGTTCGGTTATCTTAAGACTTTTGAACCAGGCGCATATGCGCGCACCGCGATTTCCAATTATCTTACCAAACCCCTACCCAATTATCTTAACAAACGTTAGTACCTTTTAAGAAGACTTCGAAGTGTCGTAAAATTATCTTCTTAAGTTTTTAAATCGTTCTCTTTATAAAAATTTAAAAAAATGTTTTATTCGAAGTATTGTTTTTTTTGTAATAAAATGACATTTCTAGTTTTGCAATTTAACACTACGATGCTCTGATTGGTTCCTACTAGTTAATTGGTACTATATTAGCACCAAAATTATCAAATAAATAAGATTAAGAAATAAACCAATTTAGCCACTTAACATTTATGCAGTTTGCCAAGATAAGGGCGTAGGGGTTGTAAATAAATTAAGTTTCATTACTAAAATGTTACACATAGTCGATTTCGTAAGCTCACCAATTTTTCACCAATAACTCCTACGAGCTCATGCAAACTTTGACTGTTAATTTTTTCACATATTTTTGTCAAGATAAGGGCGTAGGGGTTGTAAATGGGTTTTGTTATCATTACTCAAATATTACTCGTAGTTAAATTCGTATGTTCATCAAATTTTGACCACTAACTTCTACACCCTCATGGAAATTTAGACCCTTAATATTCGCACAGATTTCTTGTCAAGATAAGGGCGTAGGGGTTAAGATTGAGTTTCGCCATTACCACTAAAATGTTCCCCGTAGTCATTATAGTATGTCCACCAATTTTCGGACCTTAACTCCTACGTCCTCATGCAAACGAAGTCCCTTTAATATTTAGTCACATTTTTGACAAGATAAGGGCGTAGGGGTTAAAATTGAGTTTCGCCATTACCACTAAATTGTTCCCCGTAGTCATTATAGTATGTCCACGAATTTTTGGACCTTAACTCCTATGGGGTCTTATAGCTGATTTTCCGGATCAAGAGGCCGTTCGGACTCTACTTATAACCACGCCCAAATGGGTATGAAAAAACTTACGTTCCACCACAAGCGCCACATGATTGTCTCATCATAAATGGACCTTGCATAACGGTTTGCATTCCAGTTCCATTGCAATGAAAACAAGTCTAAAAACTACCGTGTGAATTTCTAAAATCATTTTTAGAAACCGTACCTCTGGGCGTGTACCAGGCTTAGCACCAGTTCCATTACAGGTTTTGCAATTACTTTCAAGATTCATTCGAACGCGTTTTGTAGTACCAAGACAANGTCAAAGGAAACATAAATTTCGTGACCGTGAGCCGAAATTCTGACCCTTTCATTTTTCGATATTCCGGCTGGAACTTCAATCGATACTTCCTCAGCTTGTTCCACTTTTCCACTTCCATGACATGTGGTACATTTGTCCCGAATTAATTTTCCACTAGGACACACACATTAAGTACAAACATAATTTACGCGAGTTCGTGATAAAATCCAAAAAGACATGATTTGGGTACATATCAAGGTCTTCGGTCTCATAGGTTTTTGGATTCGTTTCGAAAGCCCATATCAGTGTTAGAAGCGTTAGTTTCGTTGGCAAACGCCCAACCAACGCGTTGGGAGCGTTGGGAGCAATTTTCTTCCTAACGAGTTGAGAGCGTTGGCCGTTGGGGCAATTTTATTTCTAACGCGTTGGAAACGTTGGGAAAATTTGAGCGTTGACCAACGCTTGCGTTGGGCATTGGGAAAAACTCGACCGTTGGCCAACTTTTCCAACACTGATGCTATTTTTACACTATTATTTTTAAAGCTATTAGAGGCTAAAGTGTAAAAATAGCATCGCAGACCAAATCTCAGACCTTATAACCACGCCCAAATGGGCATGAAAAAAAACTTACGTTCCACCACAAGCGCCGCATGATTGTCTCATCATAAATGGACCTTGCATAACAGTTTGCATTCCAGTTCCATTGCAATGAAAACAAGTCTAAAAACTACCGTGTGAATTTCTAAAATCATTTTTAGAAACCGTACCTCTGGGCGTGTACCAGGCTTAGCACCAGTTCCATTACAGGTTTTGCAATTACTTTCAAGATTCATTCGAACGCGTTTTGTAGTACCAAGACAAGCTTCCTTTAACGTGATACCAAGTTGAACGTCATATTGCTAAAAAGCCGGATTATTCAATTATAACTGATAAACACATTTATTTTGGTTTATGTTAATAAATTGTTTAACCAACAAATGTTTTCACATTTATGTTTTCATGAATATTTTCATAAATGTTTTCACAAATGTTTTCATGAATATTTTCACAAATGTTTTCATAAATGTTTTCATAAATGTTTTCATGAATATTTTCACAAATGTTTTCATGAATTTTTTAACAAATGTTTTCATAAAAAATTTTTTGGAAAACAAGTTTAAATAAAAACTTTTGCAAGATATTTGTCTTGTAACGTTACCTGTGGTTGATTTCTAACTTGTTGGGCGAAATTGAATGCACCGCCACCGCCTTGATTAAACTCCTTAAAAATTTGATCGAATAAATCAAACGGATTTCCGCCAGGATGCCCGCCGCCGAATCCGCCACCGCCGCCTTGAAACGGATTTCCTCCTTGTTGGGCAGATTTATATGCAGCTAGAACATAAAATGTTGAAAAATGAAAAATAATTATAGGCGATGTTGATTATAAAGAAATGGTCTAAAAAACTGGGTTGACCTTATAACCAACAATTCCCGTAACCTTAACATCCAAACAAAAAACTGAAAAATGACATAATTTTAGGTTATGTTTCCCAAAAAAAACAAGTTTTTGACCCAATTACCATATGACTAAACCTCAAACCTTATGGCCAACCCTTGAGGCAAAGTTGAACCCCTTTCGAAAAATGTATTTGAGAAATTTTACCTGAGCCGAGTTGATCGTACTGTTGCCGTTTAGTCGGATCCGATAAACATTCATAAGCCTCAGAAACGTCTTGAAACTTTTTTTCGGCGTTTGGGTCATCCTTATTTGCGTCCGGATGAAACTTTTTGGCTTGTTGATAATAAGCCTTCTTGATTTCTTTGGCGTTCGCACTTTTGTTTATACCAAGCGTCCTATATACAATATTTTAAACAAATTTATAAATATAATTGGACATTTGGCACAGCCTGATTTGGGCGACAACAGAAAGATCGAAATCTGAAAAGCTTTCATTTTCGATAAAAATTTGAAATGATGAAATCAGGTTTTCGGTTTTCAGTTTTCACTCTTTCTTTTTTTTCCCCTCAGATTAGGTTGTGCCGGAAATGACGAGACTATATTAATTAATATATAATATAAATACAGGGGGTCTGGTTATAAGGTAAAGCCCCAAAAATGTCTTGACCTTAATGCACTCCAAAAAAATTACTTGACCTAAGTGCAAAAAAAAAGTCCAAAAAGATATGATTTCTATAAAAAAATTATTACCCGTGTTTTACCCGCGTCGTTCTAAACGTATATGTCGAGTTCTAAATTTAAACCCAAAAATGACATGATTTATCTTGAAAAAAAAATGACTTTACCCTACTAAAGTGCAAAAAAGATGACTTGACCTTATAACCAGACCCCTATTAGTGCAAAAAAGATGACTTTACCTTATAACCAGACCCCCCTGTAATGAGAATAAAATATAAAAGAAATAAAGATTACATATAATATACAGAATGCTCCACACGGTAATTACACAAAAATGATACGAACATACTTGTAGAAGTCAAAGGATGGGGTAGAAACCGACAAATGTCGGATAAAAAGCGGTTGAAAATTTGGCGGTCTTTTCGGTCCGGCTCGCGGTACTAACAATCTCGAAACCATATACATCTCTACGAACTAGATAAATTATTATTCGCCATGTGTTACGAATGTTTGTTTTGGTTAAACAATTTAAAAATTAACTGGAATAGTGAGTTTTCCCGGGCCAAGATGGGTTAATCTATGAAAATGTAAAATGATACAAATCTCAGTATTGCTATATTTCGTGGCAGGGTGAACAAAAAAACTTTGCCAAGTGAACCGCCAAAATATAATTACGATTTCGGTTCATTTGACCAAGATTAAATAAATAGAAAATTATTCTTCGTCTGGATTGGGCCTTGGTTTGGGCACAGTCATACTCGGCACAGAATCGATAATGCCGAAATCTAGAGCTTCGTTGGGCGTCATGAAATTATCGCGTTCCATTGCGTTATAGAAATCGTTGTAAGTTTTGCCAACGGCGTTATGCGTCACATATACATTTGTTAAGTTCTTCTTTACTCGCTCAATATTTTTAGCCTAAAAAAACATTTGTTTTAAATTTATTTAATTTTAATGAATTGGCTGCGGCCTCATACAGGTTACTTTTCGATAAGAAAAACCATAACTTATGGTCCATATTAGAGGGGGGTTCGTTATAAGGTCAAGGTCTAA
Organism: Oikopleura albicans; assembly: GCA_004367875.1. Classification (NCBI taxonomy): domain Eukaryota; kingdom Metazoa; phylum Chordata; class Appendicularia; order Copelata; family Oikopleuridae; genus Oikopleura; species Oikopleura albicans. Next base: position 47,094 of record SCLG01000383.1, read on the forward strand.
AAAACTGACTTGACCTTATAACCAACCCCTAGGTATAAAAAACTTGAAAAAAAAATGTTCCTAAAGACATGATTTGTATAAAAAACTGGTGAGCGGTGGAGGGGACGTATTCACCAAAAAAAAAAAAGTGAAAAAAGACATGATTTCTATGGAAAAAACTCACTTGACCTTATAACGGTACAAATGACTGACCTTATAACCAACCCCCGTGTATGAATTCCATAAAACCTAGATTACGTTTGTAATACATTTTCAAAAGACCATATGATCTTATAGGTCCTATAATATAGGACCTTATAACCATTGAAAAAAATACGACCATGAAAAAGTGTAAAAAGACATGATCTTGAACATAAATATGAAAAAAATATCACAAGACCTTATAACGGGCGACGTCTCGAAGCTTATAATCAAGCCCCCCTAAATTACCGCTTCACGACATACTTGTTATAATGATGTGAGTAAACGGGTTATCCGTTCTGGAAAACAAACTTTTCCGAACAAAACAGAGGAGTATTTACCTGTATGATAATATCCGTGGCTTGTCCTTGGGCACCACCGAGTGGCTGATGAATCATAATTTCCGCATTTGGCAAGGCGTATCGACAACCGGGACTCCCAGCGGTTAATAATAAACTACCCATAGAAGCAGCCCGACCAACACACCATGTTTCAATTGGAGAGGGAATGAGTTGCATACAATCATAAATTGCCATTCCGGCCGTAACAGCGCCACCCGGTGAGTTAATATACATTTTTATACTTTGGTCTGGCTTGTCTGAGGCCAGAAAGAGTAACTGCGCTACAACCGCCGCCGCTAATTGATCACTTACCGGACCTAAAAACGTTCATTAAACATTGAATTACAGGGGGGTCTGGTTATAAGGTCAAGCCCCAAAAAATGACTTGACCTTTATGCACTTTGGAAAACTGACTTAAACTTATAACCATCTGAAGAATTTTTTCCACAATAAGAGCTTAGTGCCGGGAAAAAGTTCAAATAGACATTATTTTATAGAAAACAGTCTTAATCCAAAAAAAGCGTAAAAAGAGATGACTTCAAGGATTTTTTTCCCAAAGAAATTGGCTTGACCTTAGTGCAAGAAAAAAATCACTGGACATTAGAGCCAAAAAGACATGATTCAAAGATGTTTTTCCCAAAAAACATGCTTCACAAAAAAATTGGCTTGACCTTAGTGCAAGAAAAAAAAATGACTTGACCTTAGAGCCAAAAANACGACTTGACCTTATAACGGTCACAATTTGTGACCCTAAACCAGACCCACCTGTAGTTTAAGTTTCGTCAAATTTTCCCGTCCTAATTATAGGATACAATCAAATCTTACCGAAAACACAAATAATTCTGTCTTTGAGAAGCCGCGAGTAAATATCGTACGCTCGTTCGCCGGCGCCATCCTGCTCAATAACGAGCGGGACGCCGAATCGTCGAATCTGGGACGCGCCCGCATTAAGGGGGTTAAGCCGAGTTAGCTGCCGCACGCTGCGACACGTCACCGCGCGAAATATCATCTAAATTTGTTACACTATTTTTATGATTACTCATGGGAACCGCATCATATGAGAACTAATTGACGAAATCAAAACATAATTCAAAAATATAAGAGAAGATGCTTCGATATGTCACAATTTTAGCGTTACAGGAAAGGAAAAAAA
>SCLG01000383.1:49464-65326 GCA_004367875.1 Oikopleura albicans
ATGCTAAGTTATGACATGCTAAGTTATGACTCATAATGTGAGACCTCATAACCATCCTGGCACAGCACACCTTCTACATGAATTGGAATATTAATTCTTACAAAAATCACTCCATCCCCTTTTATCCTATTTCTCAAAAAAAGACTTCCAATTTTTTTTTTTTGGTTTCCTTCAATTATAGTTACGAATTCAAGGAGAAATTGTAGAAAATCATGGATATTCTAAGATGCGAGAATCGGTGGATTATTATTGCGACGATGCCTATTTATTAACTTCATCGTTGCAAGAAACAGAAACTGAATGTCTCGAATTTTGTTTAACCTATGTGGACCAAAATGACGAATTCCGACCAGGTGGACCTTTTAACTACGCACTTTACTCCACTACTGATGGTGCTTGAGTGGTTTCTCAAATATCGACAAAACAATAATACACGTTTATATACACTTCAACTCCCAGGGGGAAATTCGTGCAAATTTGCACAAATCGTTGTAAAATACCCTAACTGTACGGAAACGGTAACATATAAAATGCTGATAGACGAGTCTAACCGAATTTCACGAACAAAATTTTTAGAAAATAATAAATGATTTTTGTGTTTGTGAAACTATTTCATACAATGGTTATAACACGATTTCATGCAACTTTGAATATGTTCCCCCTACGAAATATTATCGACCCGTTCCCCTTAGGAGTTAAGTATGACCCGGGACTTAAAAAACATATCGAAGAAACCAATGATTAGCTTTTGCCAGGGACGTTTATATAGAACCGCTGGTCATTTATGAGCACTTTTTACGGAACTTTGAAACCAGTAAGAAACATACACGCGCTTTTGGCTAAAACGTCAAAAACTGAAATATGACTTGACCTCAAATGCATTTTGAAAAACAAAACTGACTTGACCTTATTGAAATACCAAAACTGAACCTTATAGGCTATATAAGTTATAGCGGTCAGAATGACTGACCTTATAACAACGTCTGTATATGTTTTTTGCCAAACATCGTCGGTAAAATATTTAGGGTCAAAATTGACCGATTTTAGGTACATATGTATTTAGGCGTACAAGGATGGTTCAAAAGTCCTTGACCTTCAACGATTGACCTTATAGCCACTTAAGAATAATATAAAACCGGTATAGACCGAATGCTTAGAAGCGGACCAAACAAAAGCCAATTGCGGAAATACAGTCGATCGCCGTTTTAATTATTGGCGTTATAAACAACGATGGAACCCAGTCGAGAAAAAACACGGAGAAAATTGGACATTATCTCTTTCTGAGGACGACCAAAGAATTCATAAAAAATATTTGCCATCTGAAGAACTGTAAATACATATCTCATTTTTCAAAATAAAAAAAATCCACAAAAATAAAGTTTTATTTTTTTTATTTTTGATAATCTAAAAAGGAACTAAAACGGATTTAGAGCTCAATTCTGAATTAAAAGAATTAAGTTAATAAGGACGAACAAAATGTTTAACTACACTGTACGCGTTTAAGTTAACCCCGTCACCGATTGAAAAAAAAAATTTTGAAAAAAATTTAGGTCAAACTTAAAAAAATATTTTCATGTAGAAATATATCTACAAATAAACGGTTAACAGTCTAAAAAGATTATATTTTTTATTTAAAAAAATATAATAGCGGACAGTTAACTAAATAAAACTTTCAAGACGTTAACCTAAACGAATACTTTCAAGTATCAATTAATAACTGAAAGGGTATTGTAATTGGGTAGCGGCCAATGGAAAGAACGTACAAGCGTTGTTGGTTATAAGATGCAGGTATAAAAAACTGACTAGACCTTAAATGCATTTTGAAAATTAACTTCACCTTGTAACTAACACAAAGTGTTCTTCTCGAAAAAAAATCAAAAATGAAATGAAATTACTTATAAGCAAAAATTACCTTATAGCCTTCCCCTTATAGCAGTGACAATTATAAACAAAAAGCCTGAACTTTTGAGCGATTTTTCATCCATCAGGGTGCAATCTCACAAAAATGTTTTTTAAGTAACTCAGAAAATGCTGTTCTATAAGTAATCATAAAGAGCCGGTGGAAGAAGATATCAGGAGAAAAAGAGACAAATGTTGATTAATAGGACGGCAGACCAAATAATTCGGGTTTAAAATCCAGTAGGGAGTCTAAGACTAAAGTGGCTTCTTTCCGGTGTTCAGGAGCCATTCTTTTGTCCGGAACCATAACAACCTGCATTCCGGCTGAAACCGCCGATTTTACACCATTTGGAGCATCTTCAAATGCCAAACAATTTTTTGCTGAATACGTTAAGCATTAAGGAATCCTTAATGAGGATTAAAAAACCGGTGGCTTGTTTTGAAGTTTTTTCAGATTTTTTCCAAAAACACGCTTCTCCAAAATACTGACCTTAGAACAAAGCTTGACCTTCAAGCTCAAAATGACTTACAGGGGGGGTTGGTTATAAGGTCAAGGTCTAAAAAACTGACTTGACCTTATAACGGCACAAATGGCTGACCTTATAACCAACCCCCCTGTAACCTTATTATAATTATTTTACTACAGTCCTTGATTCCATAACGGCCGTTTATCCCATAACGGCCGCTTTTTTTTTCTAAAAAAAATGATTATCCCATAACGGCCATTTTTTTCCTCAAAAAGGTGTTTACCCCATAACGGCCGTTTTTTCGAGAACCGAAAACGGCCGTTATGGAATCAAGAACTGTATAATAACACCTGCAATGTGTGATTAGTGACTTACCATCTGGCACGGGTGAAAACCGGTTCCTGGCAACTTCAAATGCATCTTTCGCCGGTTTTCCGGCTTTTACTTCTGGATCACTTCCACATTTTAGAATAAAACCAAAATTTGTAAAAAATGGCTTCAAATTGGTCGATTTTATATCAAATGCTTCATTTGATGAGCCGGTCGAAATCCCAATCGGAATATTATGCGCCTTCAAGTGGTCGATTAACTTCTGTACGCCGGGCAATAAAACAGCATTAGGGAATAATTTCGGGTATTCTTTTGAGACTTCATCGATATACGATTGTGGTGTGACCTAAGGAAGCTTTTTTGGGTTGTCCCAACCTTACGTTTTTGGAAGACCTTAACCATAAAAGTTCTATAACTATAGCCAAACTGATTTAATAAACTCGAGTCAGCAAAATTACTTTTACTTTATTTTTTTTTCAAAATTAGCCGGAAAATGTACAAAAATAAATCTTGTTAACGGAAAATAAAACCCGTTTCCGGTTTCGCTGAAATCAGGTTGTATGGTTATACAGTCCTAGCTTCCAATATGGACGTTTTTGATTCGCAAAAATAGCGTCCGTATTGGGGTGAATTATTACAACAAGTGTCTATTCTTCAACTGTTTTGGGGACATTTTTCCTCAAAAAGCCTCTGTAATGGAACAAATCGCTTTTTGTGGAAAAGTGTCCGCAAAACAGTTGAAAATGGACAATTTGTAACAATTCACCCCAATACGGACGCTCTTTTAGAGAATCAAAAAGGTCCATATTGGAAGTAAGGACTGTATAAGCATACAACCTGATTTTAGCGAAACCGGAAACCGGTTTTATTTTCCGTTAATTACGCTTTAGCGTGCTTATTGAGTGTGTCCGTATTGCAAGTAAGGACTGTAACAGTTCTTGCACCAAATACAGCTTCTTCGTGAAAAAGCTTGTGTCAAAATTTTGACAAATTACCCAAGTATTCTCTTCTCGAAATAATTGAGATAAATTTGAATTTGGGCCCTTATATATCAAAAGTAATCTTAGGACAAGCGAAAAAGCTCCCTTATCGTGCAAGTCTAGTTCGTCAATGAGGATGCCGGCGGCTTCCAGCGGCTTTCGACCCATTAATTTTGTTTTTATTTCATACGTGTACACCTTATCGTAGCGAGATAATACGGTTTCGTAAGCAACTGTATAAAGATCTTCGGTGTTGATCAACAACCCGTCCATGTCAAATATACAGTGCGTCACCGGCGAAAACTCGCTCATTCTAAAAATACCAAAAGAGTTAAATAACGAATTTAAATACAAAAACGCGAGCGTTAAGTATCTTGGATGGAGTATGATTTTTTTCTTTTGGTCTTACACCCTGTAAGTTACAGGGGTTTGGTAATAAGGTCAAGGTCCAAAAAACTGAGTTGACCTTAATGCACTTTGAAAAAAAAACTGACATGACCTTATAACCAAAATTTCGTGCTTTAACCTGACTTGACCTTAACCTTTTAACCCGACTTGATCTTAGTGCACAAACACCTGAATTGACCTTATAACGGTACACATGGCTGACCTTATAAGTTATAACCAACCCCCTATACGGCTGAAAAAAGTTTCATGGCCTTAGGCCTGAAAAACTTTCTTGACATGAATGCACTGTAAAAAACTCGCTTGACCTTATATCCATTTATGGTTAAACCTGGTTGAAGCCCCTGTGAGAAAAATAACGGCTCGTTTTTTCGGTCATGTTTTGTTATAAAAACCAACAGAAAATAGTACAGTCCCGACCTTCTTGATGTGCATATTGCGTTTCCGAAAAACGTGCACATCACGGCAGTCGTGCACATAAAAAGTGGAGACCAAAAAGGTCGGGACTGTAATACCTAATTCAATTCCTAAAATTTATTCCTAATTTTAATTTCGAAGGTAAAATACAACGTTGTGGAAATTAAAAATCGATAAAAAAAAGATGCGACTTTTCTTCACAGATGATTCCCTTTTTATTGGTAGAGTGTGACAGAAAAATACATGTATAAAATATTGCTAGCGAAAATCAAAAACCGCCTCGAAGGGCAAGAACCAAGTGCAAAACGGATCCGGCTTGAATTTTGTACTCCTGAACTTTTTTCTCGTCATTCAGCTGTTTGCCAGAGAAAATCAGACGCTGCTGGGCCGGCGGGATACCTTCTTTTTCTTCGACCCGTTCTAAATTCATATTTAAAAAAATATTTGTGTACAATTTTGGCGGTTTAAGGGAACCCAAAAACGCGTGAGAAGACGCGGCGACCAGTTGCGGAAAGATATAAATCTTTAAAGTAATGAAGTGTTTTTTTACGAAGAGATAAAATTAAAGATTATTAAGGGATAGATTTTTGAAGTTGAAACCGGATGTGACGGGAAAATTTTGGGCCGGGGGTATACTGGAGGTCGTTCTACCGCCAATTATGAAGAAAAACTGGCGGTAGTCCCAGCACTACCGCCAATTTACCCGCCTCCATTTTTTGACCGGTGTTTAACGCATAACTTTTGAAAAAACAGTCTTAAATACAGGGGTATCACATTAAGGGACACCAAGTTAAGGGACAGTATTCACAGTAAGGGAGACAACAAAACGATTCAAATTATGGGACGCATTTTGGCGACCCCTTAAAAAAGCCGTCGATGCAAAAAAAAACAACAAATAAATTTATAAAACTGACCTTTGATTCGCTCTATCTTATCACTGACTTCAATATCAATTTCAATCTCCTTTCCAGTGAGAGTTTTCACTTTAATCTGCATGATGTGTTTCTAATCTTAAAAACGTGTTTCTTATTCTGAAAATCAAAAATCTTCAAAAAAAAACATATTGCACAGGTGAGTATAACAAAACCAGAATAAACAAAATAAACATTGTCTTGAAACACGTCATTGTTTTGAATTGAGTTAATGAACAGGAGGAAAGAAATGAAGAAAACATAAATATAGACATGTGTAATTAGCATTATACGAGTACTTTTTCTGAGATACAGTCAATAAACTCTTAATGTGCACCAATTTTATGCGGAAATCTATTACAGTGCTTACTCCCATTACGGCCCTTGTTTATACGGCCGTACTTTGGGGGTCAATAATTCAATAAGGGCCGTTTTTTTTTCTTGACAGGTTTGGCGTAGGGTTTCACATAAATCATGGAATAGGTCGCGAAATCAACATTTAAAAGTTCAATAATTTTGATATAAATTTGTCCCAAACTAACTTTATTAGGAGCGCTAATCCCATTACGGCCGCTTTTTTGGAGAACCGAAAACAGCCGTAATGGGAGTAAGGACTATAATGGTTTTCAGAAGTCTTTTTGTATCCTTACCAAAGTAATACAGGAGTTATAACTTATAAGGTCAACCCCAAAAAATATTTTTTTTTTTGAAAATTGGTTTTACGTTTGGGTCGGTGGAGGACGATGTTTAAGGTTGAAAATCACCCCAGTAAGAGAAGAAGAACAGGGCTTCAAAATAAAATAATAATCAAAAAAAAATCCGTTCATTGTTTGGCGCGTTAGAGCAAATTGGGTAGCTACCTACCCCAGATGCGCATGACTGTTAAAATAAGTGCACAATAAAAGACTTTGACTGAAATTGGTTTTGGTAAAAAACAGAAATTAGTGAGAAATATATGAGGCAATTATATCCGTCTTATTTCTCTGAAGATTTAATATACAAGGTGAGATATCGAAAATATTTAACGTTTTTTATCAATTATCAAGCGCCAAAAAACAGGAAATGTTTATACCCGATTTTTTTTTCCAAAATTACGCAAAATTTTTGTCACGTCAAATTTTGAGCCAAATTTTTACCGAATGAACACCCAAGTCAGGTTATTTTACTTGAATGAAATTTTGGTCTTATAATTTTTTTACACGTTTTTGTACGTTTTTGTACGGTAATTTTTACACGCACTTTTAATGCTGAAACAATATAAAACTGCGTGCGGAAATTTGGGCCATGAATCATTACCGTACAAAGAGATTTCAGAAATTGCTCATTTGCGCCCACTTGCAGTTGTACGGATTTTGCCCGATAAATGACAAAAAAAATGACGATAATTTAAATTATTAGAGAAGACTTTTACTTGTTACCGATTATACTGAGGCTGAAAGCAATAAACAAAAACAGGTATTGACAAATTAGTAATGTTACAGAGCGCATCGTGCGGAGAAATGTTTGACATTTTCTAGCAACTTTTTGAGTGTGTCAGACTGTAGACTCGGGTAATTCAAATGGCGACTCATAAGCGGCGATGTCACTTTCAATCTCGATTTGGCTTATACCCTAAATAAATAAATATGAAACTTCCAAAAAGCAAAAGGGCGTGAAACATAACAGCGCAACCGGTTGTAACAATTATACAATTATGCCTAATTTCTGCATAAGCAGAGGTCGGCAAAAATTGTAAAAAAATGGACCCAAACCACACCTAATGGACCCGAATTGGGCCCTACTGGACCATGGCAAAAAAGTGGACCCTACCCTAAAAAATAGGGTACAATCAGGGTAAGGTCCAAAAGTGCCAACCTCTGTGCATAAGGACACCTGTTGAATCGGTATAAAATACTAATCACGCCTGATTACGTCAAATATAGATAACGGCGAAAGCGGCGAAAATTTCAAACCTAAATTTCGAAACCCGAAAATTTCGAAAATTCAAAAACGTTTCATTTCAGGTACATTTTTGTACATAAATAATTAACATGTATAAGAAATGTTCACCGAAAATGAAACGTTTATGATTTTTCGTCGTTTTCAGGTTTTGTCAATTTATGCATTCGCCCAAATCCGACTGTGCCAAACACGAACTGAAAAACCTGCCATACTCCTAATCTATTTTTACTTAGCGTAACCTTACTTAGCGTCGATTTTTTTCTAAATATAAATCTAGCCAATCAGGGGCGCCAAAATGGCAATATTCTGTTTCCACTTTATACCAATTCAGACGGTGCCCGTAAAAAAATGAAACCGACGTACTTTTGTGAGGGACTCGTCAACTGTTAATTTTTTGGATTCTAGAATTCGATTCATGGTCTCCAGGAAGATAATTGCGGCTTGATCATAAATGAAGGCATCATTATTATAAATATCAGTACAGCAGTCGCGAATTAAGGGCAGGAAAATCGACAGTACCCCATCACGCAGCAAAACACAAATAAAACTCTGAAATTTGCCCTCTTTGCCACTATCGGAGCACTTTTCCTGGACTTGATTGAACACATCGAGAAACTTCAATTGAATCGTCGAGTTTGATTCGTAACGAGCTTGAACTTTTAAGGAGGTGTGGTAAATTGCATCCCACGCAAAATTCGTCCGGATTCGGGATACCTTCATACCGTGCACGAATATTTCCGACAAACCTGGCGAAAAGAAATTAACTGATGTTCACCGAAGGTACAAGCGTGCGTACACGGGGTTTGTTATCAGGCCAAAAACTTACAGGGGTGGTTGGCTATAAGGTCTGAAGAAAAAGAGATCCTTTCATCCGAAAGAAAGCGTAAAAATGCATGGTTTTAAAATGTCACAAAAATCAGACTTTTGCTTTGACCTTGGCCTCAAAAAAGACCTAAAGAGCAAAAAAAAACGTACCAAATCTCAGACCTTACAACCAACCTCCCTCTACTTGAGCTTAAAGCATTACTAATAAACATACTTGACCTTATAATCATTTGAAAGATTGGAGTATCCCAAAACCGTTGCAAAAATGGAGGTCATTAGCCAAAAAAAAAACGTGTAAAAAGACATGTTTTTTTCACACAAACACATGATTTTGAAAATACCTCTCAAAAAACCATAAGACCGTAATTGCCACAAGACGTTACGGCCTCATAATGGACCAAATATCAGAGCCTATAAGTTATAAGTTATAACCATCCATTATCAATTTAGTTTGGAGAAAAAAATTCACGATAGACTGATCAATTTAATGTTTCATAAGGGACACCACGTGGTCGAAGCTGCAAAAGAATAAATAATGCAATTACAATATTGAAAACACATAAATTTGCTAGACTTACTTTGTACTAAGCCGCCTTCGCCACACAGCAATCCGTTAAGTTCGGTGAGGGCCAAACGTTCCATTGATAAAAGAATTTGTATTTTATTAACAGAAACTTGGAGATTTTGTTGCAAATCATCACGCGACTTTTCCTTCTTTGAGTTCCCAATGTTTATTTGACTAATTTTTAAGTTCGATTTTGGAGAAAAAAAAAACGAGAGAAAATGAGTTATCATGCCGCCAGTTAAAAATCACAAACAACTTCCCAATCACAGCCCTTGAAAAATAAATACATTGGAAAATTTAAAATCGAAATCGTGGGATTTCGCAATCAATAAAATAAGAATTTCCCAAAAAAATTCGTTTTAGATGACATCATTACCTAGAAAAAAAAACAGTAAAAACGACGAGGATGTTTGGTAGGGTCAAAAAATGTCATTTGACACCCTAAAGGGGTCGAATTACAAGTTGCTTGAAAAAGGATATAAGGGGGCTCATTGGACCGGATTTTGAACGGCGATTCCGAATATGTTATTAAAAAATTCTCAAACTTGAAATGCATGCCAAAATGTATATTTTAGAATTTGCCCAATTTCGCTGAAAATTACAAGATTTTTCCAAGAATGTACCATACTTCTCATATAAAAGAGATGTGAATGAGGATGTTTGTTTCAATTTACTACTGAAAATAAAACACCATTATAAATGGGTCATTAATTAAACACGGCACTCGTTCAATACAAAAAAAATTCGAAATGGAGAAAAAAAACATATTTTTCTCTAGGCAGCTTATATGAGTAAAAGTTGCCTACGATGGTACAACCGGAATTTTAGGAGTTAAACAAGTGCCGATCTCTACAAATGATAGGCGAGAACTTCATAAAAAACGCTGTGTAAGACGGGAATCGAACGTCAAACCTCTAGATAACTACTAAATAATTAAAACCACTCCGCCGAGATCTAGACCAGTCTTTAACAGCGCATAAGAAAATTAAGTGAATTCTATCTTATCATTTGAATTCTATGGTGCATGATCGCAAAGTTCGTATACAAATATTGTATACCATACAAAGATGAAATACGTACTATGTGATAGTCAATTTCAAACACAGTCAGTTCACAATCAAAAGTGGGTAACAACCTCTTGATAATAATTTATAATTCTAGAAAATATTAACTTAACTACTCACTCCCATAAGGAACGTTTTCGGTTTTCAAAAAAACGGCCATCCATGGACAAACGGGCGTAATACCGCATTATGGGAGCGACCCGTAAGGCCCATACGGTATGGGAGTAAGAACCTTCAAGAATCAAGAAGAGCCTAGTCGCATTTTACCCCACAATGTACTAGAAACTGACTATGGTAGAAATAAATTGTGTTTCTGCTCAAACAGTCAGTTGCGGCCCGCTTAGATAGACTATATAATTTAGAATAGGGTGCGTGGTAAAGTTAACACTTAAATTAACACTAAAAATTGGTACAAATGGTATTTGTCGGATTTTAGCGGTTAACTTCAGCAGTACTTGGTATAAACTAAATAACATGTCGTACTAAACGGTTAAATAGGTGCAATTGTGTTGCAATTTGCAAAATGTGCACTTAACCCCTAAAAGTCACTGCAAACAATTCAACCGGCTTCGATTGATTTAAGTCTTTTTGAGGTCAAGCTCAAAGAGAAGCCCTTTGGTCAATAGATCTGCACTGATCGATACGAAATTGTCATTTTACTGCAAAATAATGTTATAGATATATACGTTAATTTACGGTAACTGAGATAAACTCATATGACAACATAATGCTGATAGCACGGCTAGTAGGGAATAATTGGATGTGGAGAAAATTCAGCATATGGAAAATTTTCAAAACAAAACAAAATAATTGGTAGAAAAAATGAAAACAAGATTTTTCAGAGATTTCAAGTGTCTTTATATGTGTGACACTGCCCATTTTCTGACATAATGCTGATTTCTTCACCTCAAAATATTCCACTTTATAGCCGTTAATGCGAGTCATTATGTGACCAATTAATTTTCAACTCCCATGCAACGTTTAAATCGAGCCATGCCTTGAAGAAACAACAACTCGCCTTTCGCGGGACATTCTGAGTCCGAGCCGCTCGGCGGGGAGAATACGCTCTAACGCCCCGTCGCCCCCGGACTTATCTAGACGTTTACCACACGGAAAATTCCATACCGCTCCCGTCACTTCATTTCGCACCAAAACATTTTCCACTTTCTTAAAATTATTTTCATAATATTTGAGTTTAAATTTAGGAATTACGAATGAGCATAAAGTTGTTGTTTCGGATTTTTGAACTTCAATTTTTGACATGACTTTAAACCCCTTTTATCGTTTTTCAGAATATTTTTTTCTCCAAAAAAAACGTAAAAATACATGATTTTGTAAATTTTTTCCCAAAAAGCATGCTACTCAAAAAAGCTGACTTGACCTTAGTGCCTGAAAAACTGACTTGACCTTATAACGGCACACATGGCTGACCTTATAACCAAACCCCCTGTAAACTTTTTTTTACAAATCAAGAAACTTACCCAGGACGGCGCCCATCCGGAGTTATCATGACCAATAGTAAGGGTGACAAGACGTCCTAAATTTTGGGTCGAAAATTCGACTTCTAGGGTTGTCTTATTTGAAATCCAGACTGTACCGGTTTCGCCCCTCTCGCCAACAATACGAATATAAACTTTTGCCGTTGTTTCCGAAACACCAATTATAGTTTGACCCGGAAATATCCACACGCGATATTTAAAAACTAAAATTAATGTTTACAGGTCTTCATCCAAAAAAGGGGGAAAAGACATGATTTTAATATANTATTTAGGGTATCAAAAAATCGTAACGATTTTGAGTCCCCAGACTTCGAGAAAAAAATCGTACAGGGGGGGTTGGTTATAAGGTCAAGGTCTAAAAAACTGACTTGACCTTAAATGCATTTAAAAAAACTGACTTGACCTTATAACCAACCCCTATATGTATGTCAAAAAAGGTCGAAAAGATATGATTTTATAGAAAAATAGTGAAAAAAGACATGATTTCTATGGAAAAAATATGTGCGAGCGGGGGGGAGGTCTTCGTCCAGAAAAAAGCTAAAAAAGACATGATTATAAAGATTTTTTCCAAAAATTATGGTTCTCAAAAAAATCTGACTTGACCTTAGTGCCAAAAAAACTGACTTGACCTTAGTGCAAAAAAACTGACTTGACCTTATTATTATAACGGCACAAATGGCTGACCTTACAACCAACCCCCCTGTAATGATTTTGAGTTACTAGACTCCGAGAAAAAAAAATCGTAAGGATTTTGAGCCACCAGACTCCGAGAAAAATATCGTAACGATTTTGAGTCATGACGTCAATTCGTAACGATTTTGAGGTAGGGACTATACCTGCAGTGGGATAGGCATGGGTAAAACAATGAAATTCGACGTCTTGGGTTTTGCCCAAAGCCAACAGATGAAAAAGGCACTGATCCCACTCGTCCCGACATTGCAATAAACCATATTTTTTATAAAGTTCGTCGACAATAACCGGATTCGAGGTGATTAAACTCAAATGATGCGACAAAAGGCGTTTTTCAATAGCCAATCGGACCCAGGCCCGGGCCCGTCCCACATCAGTTTGAATTGACTTCATTTTCGAAATTATATTCATGTCTCCGATTGGGGAACGCGGCGACGGCGATATGTCACGTTTATAATCCAAACCAGCAATTCTTTCAGCTACACACATTTTCAAATGAGCTTCATATAACGGTCATAAGGTCAACGTCTAAAAACGGCTTGACCGTAAATACACCTGACCTCCAAATTTAACCTGACCTCCGAATTTAAACGATTTATAAGGTCTGGGTTAAAACTACCTTATCTGGAAAAAAAAATCTGGTGAAGTTCGATTTTTTTTTCAGATGTTTATAAGGTCTTATGACTTTCAAAAATGCATATTAGTGTTATGGTAGTTTTTACCCTAAACCTTATAAATCGTTTAAACTTTGTAGGTCAGGTTTTAGAAACATTTACGGTCAGGTCATTTTTCTCAGATAACCTTATTGCAAAAGAACTGACTTGACCTTATAAGGGTCCAAATGACAGACCTTAGAATCAAGTCACTAAATTTGAAGAAGACAAATAAGGGTTCGTTTTTTTGAATCCAGCTAATTTGAAAACGAGCCTAAAGTTTTGACAAGTGACTTTTCGCTAAATTGGCTGTCCCCCATTTCAGGTGGTGCATATTCTCGAAAATTGACGAGAAAGCTCCACAAGGCCGACTGAGAGCGTCGATTTTTTAACCCGTGGCGAAAAATACGCTCAAGTAAATCACACAGTTGCCCAATTTGAACATTTTCTTCCACCTGGAAAATAGGATGACCCAATTCAGTGGCGGCTTCACGACCAAGTCTCCCCAAAAGAATGCGCTTCATAAGGGCATTTACATCTTTCAAGATTTTTGATATAAATCTATAATGCGTTCGGGCAACTTCGTCGGTGGTTAGCTATCAAACGGTTTTTGACTTTTGTTTTTGAGGAAATTAAAAAAAATATTATAGGCGTACTAAAAATAATTCAACCTTCTAGTATCAACCTTCTAGTATACAGAAAGGTCTGGTTATAAGGTCAGGCCCTAAAAAGGGAGGTCCTCGTCCTTAAAAAGACATGATTCAAAAGATTTTGAAGCATGCTTCTCAACAAAATCTGACTTGACCTTAGAGCCAAAAAAATGACTTGACCTTATAACGGTCCAAATGGTTGACCTTACAATCAACCCCCCTCTACACGTATGAAACTTCAATATAAATTAGACAAGTTTCTAAAACAAAATAAGACGGTTTAATTATCAAAATCTTAGACCTTATATATTTATTCAATTTCAAAAACCGCCCTTTGGGTAAGTCTCGCGTTTATTATTCTCGGGCTCTTCTTTCTCATTTTCATGTGATATTGGCGTGGTGGGTGGTCCACAATCCGGCGTCGTATCCTCAGTCGGCTTGAATCGCGTTAAATAATTGAAAAAGTTCAAATGAAAAAGTTCCTTTGAATAAAGCGAGGGAAATTCGGCGAGTGGTTTCTCAATTGTTTCAACACTCAATGACTCATAAGTAATCTTGCCGAATCCGTCGAGGTCCGTTTGAAATTCTTTCTTCACCAACTCGGAGAGTGGAAGCTCGTTTTCGCCGTCCAGCAGCGTGTGACTTTTGTCGTTTGAAAACTCGTAGGCTCACAGTTTTTTGTTTCGTTTTTTTTAGGCAACCAAGGAAAAATTTGATTTTAAAGATTTTTTTCCCAAAAACATGCTTCTCAAAAAAACTGACTTAACCCTAGTGCCAGAAAAAAACTGACTTGACCTTAGTACAAAAAAAACTGACTTGGCTTTATAACGCTCACACCATGTGACCTTATAACCAGACCCCATGTACAGGGGGTTGGTTATAAGGGTAAGGCCTAAAAAACTGACTTGACCTTAATGCACTTTGACAAAACTGACTTGACCTTATAACCAACCTGATTTTTTTTTCCACAATAAGACCTTGAGGTGCTTGGAAAAAAGTTCAAAAAGACATGATTTTACAGAAAAAAAAGTGTAAAAAGACATGATTTTAAAGATTTTTTCCCAAAAAACATGCTGCTCAAAAAAGCTGACTTGACCTTAGTGCAAAAAAAAATGACTTGACCTTATAACGGCACAAATGGCTGACTTTATAACTAACCCCCTGTAGTTTTATTTTATCTGTACCTACTAATTTGCAAACTACCTTTGTCGTATTCGAGCAATTAACCCGTCAAAGCGCGCCACGCATGATTCGGCCGATTCATTTTGCTCTTGCGACATCGTGCGGATTTTCTCGTCAATATAAAATGCAAATGCTTGAGTTTCGAGAAATGTTGACAAAAAAGACACATGTGCTTCGGGCTGGTCCGATAGAAATGAAACTTTGTCAAAATTGCTCATCGAATCACGGGCTTAAGCGAGGGTTCAATAATGAGATTTGAAGAAATAAAATCATGCGGGTTATTTCTAGTATTTATGGAAACGGTGCTCATAAGGTCTGAGGAGCTAAAACCCAAACTTGAAACCATTCTTCGACGTTATCTGTGCCGGCCATAGCAATCACAAAGTTTTCATAGCCGGCAAAAATAAATCCAAAAGCAACGCGAAATGGTACAGACAGTTTGTGATTTTCTTTGAGTTGGTCCAGCCACTCGTCTGGCTCACTAGAGTTCGCCCCATGAAGCGAGAAATGATCATCGGCTTGTTGTAAACGTTTAAATTTACACTCTTGAATTTGCTTGAAAATGCCTTGGACCTGTTGGTAAAGTTTAAAACAATTTTCAAAAATGACTTGACCTTGACTGAAAAAAAACTTGACATCCAAAAAAAAACGTAAAAAGACATGATTTTAAAGATTTTTTCCAAAAAAGCATGCTACTCAAAAAATTGACTTGACCTTGGTGTCTGAAAAAACTGACTTGACCTTAATGCAAACAAAACTGACTTGACCTTATGACGGCACAAATGACTGACCTTATAAGTTATAACAGGGGGTTGGTTATAAGTTATAACCAACCCCCTGTTAGTTAATAAGTTAATACAGGGTAAGTTATAACTTATTACCATCTGGAAAAAAAATTACGAAGGGTGTGGTTCAAAGGTCAAGGCCAAAAAAGGATCTTAAAATTAAAAAAAAAATGTGACAACGGGGTTGGGGTTTGCCCCCTATAAAAACACATGACTTCAGATTATTCTACTAGCGCATATACATATATTTAAACACAAAATGCGGCAGTTTTAAATTCTCTCCTGTTCGATCAATTGCGCCTCAAGTGGAAATTTTGGAATGGTCTCGTCGACCAAGAGACTATTGTCATCAAGGTCAAAAATGGTTCTGCCGGCGGATTCGGCCTTGAGATTGGCCTTTGACCCCGGACTGAGTGAAGGCGCAAAAACACCCATCAAATAGGGCACTGGTGCCTCCAAAAAGCTCTCGGCATCGGAACATGTCGGAAGCAACGGAATGTAAGTATGAGGCAAAATAAACGGAAATAAAAGGTAGCTAAGCAAGTCGTTATAAAATTATTATTATTATTATTATTAGCATTAATAACTACACTGAATCA
>SCLG01000383.1:83301-93446 GCA_004367875.1 Oikopleura albicans
TGATTATTTTAAACTGATGTTTTTGGAATGTTCGTGAATGGCAGTGGCAAACAAAATAAAGTAATAAAAGTTGTTCCAAATGGAAGACAATTCCAAAGTTGGGCCAAATGGAACACAATTTAACGGCCTTTCATTCGACGCGCGAATTTTCTACAGCTTTTTCTTTTGGATAATAAACGTGAAAATTTCCGTCGCGGTTGAAGGAACTTGGATTCATACAAAGTGTTCCAGAAGACGTCAGATTAAAAGACTGATTAGAATCCGCCAATATTAAAACATCGGGCAGCGGAAATAAGCGCTATTTTTGGATTTGAAATGACATTTTCGAAAAACTATAACTGGGGAAATTTTCCCCGGGAAAACATGCTCCGTATGTTATGAACCATATTTTTCCCAAAAAGCCTGCTTCTCAGAAAACTGACTTGACCTTAGTACAAAAAACTGACATGACCTTATAACGGTCCTAATAGCTGACCGTATAAACAACCCCCTTGTATAAATTTCAAATCCAACGCAAAGCATGATCCCATCCCCAATAAATAGGAGATAGTCGCGCGGGAAAGGGCGCCAAATGCGCTTGAGATATAATCGTTTTAACCGTTAACTCTGGCAGGTCACCCGACGGCTCTCTAATCGCGTGACGCATTAATTTTGACATTAAATCCGCGCGAAAAATAACAATTTCTTGCGAAAATAGGGTCATACGACACGGATTTGACACAAAATGCCAATTACGTAATTTTTGTTTTACATAAGCAGGTATAATCGAATCCGGAATCCCAGGCCTAAATATTAGTTCTATTTTTAACATGATTTGGTTAAATTTACCACCTTACCAGTTATCTTGCCTTTATTAAAAAACGTGGTTAGATGACCGTTGGGTAAGATAACTCGTAAGGTAGTGTAAAATTTAAGCCATTAGCGCCGTTCAAGTTCAAATGAATCTTAATTAAGATTTTTTAATTCACAAACTTTTTTATAACATGTCAAAAATGACACTAAGAAAGCTATAATTAAATTTCAATTGGGCCGTTATTTCGAGAATAAAAAGGTCCTATGAGGGTGAACGACTGTATATTTGTTCGCATAAAATACTTTTCATCCAAAAAAAAAAACCGTAAAAAGACATGATTTTAAAGATTTTTTTCCCAAAAAGCATGCTACTCAAAAAAAAAACTGACTTGACATTTTGATGACACCAATGGCTGACCTTATAACCAACCCCCCTGTACTGAAAATAAAGTAAGATTATGTTTGTACCTCGGTAGACAGTCGCCAAGGCATGGATCAGTGGAACCCGGAACAAAGACAAAATAACTTTCCCTCATTTCAAGCTCGACCACTTTTCTGGCGAGTTTTTCAAATGCCTTTTTTAAGACTTCAAATGAATCAAATGAATGAGGATTGTCGAGAAAATCGCCACAAATAATAAACGCCATTGGAGGCGCACTCGCAAAACCTTCAACCAATTTAAATAGCCTTGAAACGCATGCCTCGTTGTCCAAAACGAGGGTTACAAAATCGACCCGGAAAAGGCCATAATTTATGGCCATAAACTAAAACATAAAAAACATGAAAAAATGAGAATAACCATCCAGAGGTCGGCACATTCCATTTTTTTCTTACCCGACCCGACTGATTTACCCGAAAATACCCGACTCAAAAACCCGGGTTTTACCCGACTTTACCCGAGGAGAAAAAATGGTTACCCGTACCCGAGTATACTCGGGTATTACCCGACTAAAATTTCGTCTAACCCGGCCGAAAAAATGAATACCCAACCCATGCTCTAACCGAGTCGGGTACGGGTAATACCCGAGTTTACCCGAGTGCCGACCTAAACCATCCATTATCAATTTTGATGAACTTCTGAATTAAAATATTCGAATTTTTTGCGTGGGAGAATTTTTTTGAAATTTAGAATTTTCCAAAAATCGGCAAACATGTTTGTAACCCTTATCCAAACGAACATCAGAAAGCACACAAATTGAGTTCTCGGACTGAATTTCAAGAGACTGTAAACGCTCACTACTGCCAACATTAGTCACCCGATTTCCGCCGAAGAAATTTGTGGCGCCAAAATACTGCCGTGTTTTTTGACCGGGCTCCGAAGGCGGAAAACCAAATGCGGTTACGTTGAGGACGCCATCGGTATATGTTCCTTCTGCTAGGACAAGTGCCGACTCCGTAAAAATTCCTTTACATTGGGTTTAGATTCCACTTTACAGAGAAACACGGGGTGGTTATAAGGTCTTAACGAAAAAAACCAAATGATTTTAAAATTTTGGTGAAACCCGGAACAATCATAACGTAAAATTGACTATTTAAGGAAAACACGTAGGTTAGCCCATACATCTTTTAGAGTTAAATTATTACCTCCTCCATACTATTTTTCTTTACGCTTTTAAAAACCCACGCTTTATGAAAAACGGCGTCATCAAGTTTGATAGGAATGGCCCCAGTTGGGTCTTCAATCCACCACTCAGCTTCCTTCATTTGTGCGAGCATTCCCAAAATAACAACATCTTTCATTTTAACCGACACACCCCGTAAATATTCGACTTTTTGGAGACTAAATTGGGCCGCCTGGGCCTTTCGGTGAGCAGAAGTGAATAATTGATGACGAATAGTGCGCTGCCAAACACTATTATAACGCTCACGGAAAATGTCCACTTTATTATCGATTCCACCTAAAAACGGCATTTGTAAAATAATTGGGTAGGGCATTTGGTTTAGATAATTGTAAATCGCGATTCCATATCGCCGATACGTTTAAGTCCAAAAAGAGTTAAGATAAACCAATGTTGTTAAGATAACTGTTTAGCTGGTGTATGTTAAAATAACGATATGATTTGGTACTAAAAGCGTTAAGATAACTCAACTTTGTTAAAATAACTGGTTACGGGGTGAATATTCTTTCCATTGGTTGAAATATTTTCACCCCGTAACCAGTTATCTTAACAAAGTTGAGTTATCTTAACACTTTTAGTACCAAAACATATCGTGATTTTCAATTATATTAAGATAAACGAAACGCCCTACCCAGTTATATTAACAAAATTAAATTATCTTAACACTTTCCGAGTAAAACAGTTAAGATAACTGGTTAGGTTTTATTTGATGCTTACCTAATAAAGCTTGGTTTGGGGTTTTATAATATTTTTCAGTTTCTGTATTGTACATAAAACGTGGCACTTGAAATGCGTCAATGACGGAAATGAAGGGTTCGTCTGTAAGGTCGGCGACGGAGGATTCGCAATCGAGGTTGTTAATGTTGACATCGCCATCCTTTTGAAGGTCTTTAAGGGCGGCTCGAACGGACGCCAAATCTAGAACATTTGAAGAAAGCGACTGTTTTTGAATTGCTTCAATTAATTGCTCGATCCAATCGTCAACTTCCGCCGAACGCACCTCCGCCAACTGGCCTGCAATCATATCTAAAATGAAAAATAATATTACAATATTACACGGAGGTTGGTTATAAGGTCAGGGTCTAAAAAACTGACTTGATCTTAATGCACTTTGAAAAAAAATGACTTGACCTTATAACCAACCTAATTTTTTTTTCCACAATAAGACCTTCGTATTGGGGAAAAGTTCAAAAAGACATGATTTTATAGAAAAAAATGTAAAAAGACATGATTTCTATCAAAAAAAACGTAAAAAGAAATGATTTTGAAGATTTTTTTCCAAAAACATGCAACTCAAAAAAACTGACTTGACCTTAGTGCCTGAAAAAACTTAAAAAGACGTGATTCTAAATATTTTTTACAGAAAGCATGCTTCTCAAAATAATTTTACTTGACCTAAGTGCCAAAAAACTGACTTGACCTTATAACGATCCAAATGTCTGACCTTATAACCAACCCCCCTATAAAATTTTCACGAATTTCGGGCCGGAAAACGGTTTATTCGAAAGGCGGCGGTGCCCAAGTGCCATACTTACGGGACAAACTGGTTTCGAAATTGCGGATTTTTAATTTAAAAAATTACCTGATGCTTCTTTTTTGACAGAATATCCATAAATTTTTAACATGGCGGGAACATTTGTCTTTCGCGCCATATTTTCAAAAGTCTAAAAATTAAAAACTTTAGCTGGTTAACTCTGATTTAGGATTTTATGAACGAAACAGGGAGTTATGTGAAAAATTACATCAATGCATAACTGGTTAGTCTCTCTAGCGGTACCGTATGGTTAACCACTAAACGAACTTCAAAAAAGTAAGAACAGAGAATGCCGGACAAAGAAAAAAGTTTTAAATTTTGAAAAATTTGTTGAACTATTTTAGTAAGGTTAAATATAAATAATAATTGTTTATACACTTTTGTATACAACAGATTGGTTACGCACCGGTATAATTGGGAGAATGGACGTTTTGGCGGACGATACACAAATCTTGAAATAGGCTGTAGCTTGATACCGTATGAATTGATATACCAACTACATCTATTACAATGGTATACAAAGGGTGTGGTTTTCAGATCAAAAATTAGAAAAACTACTAATTGACCTTATAACCATTTTAAAAATTGTACTGTTCACATTTCGCAATAAAAAAAATCAAAAAAAAGACATGATTTAGGTTGAAATTTGATTCTTTTGTAAAAAACTGACTTGACCTTATAACGTACAAATAACACACCTTATAACCACAAATTATTATTTGCCCTAGGATTGTATTCTAGAAAAAACGTCCCAAAATATAAAACATTCTCCGAATTATTACGGGCCCAAAAAGAAAAAAAAACGCGAATCTGAAAAAATAATTACACCTCTACTAGAGCTTGAGCATTTTTTAAAAATCTGATGGTAAAATCGGTCACTGTGAAGGCACCGGCATAAATCGAGAAAACAAAAACTTGGAGAAAAATTTTTGTTCGATTTCATATACTTATTCCAAATTAAATATTCTTTGGTGTTACCGGTGTCATTATAAACAGGAAAGTAATAGAAAAGGCGTCACATTTGAAAAAAGGCATTCAGTTAATGAATACAGAGGTCGGCAGAAGTTTTTTTTGTACAGGGGTGTGCTTATAAAGACAAGCTCTAAAACTGACTTGAACTGAATTTTTATAAATAAAAAATGGACCGTTTTCTAAAAAAAAAGCTCGAAAAGAATTCGTAAAGTCTTTGCCTAGAAAAAGTTGAAAAAAGACACGAATTGTATTCCAAAAAATCTGACCTTATAACCACCACCCGGTGGAGATAGATGCTACCCTGTACAAAAATCTGCCGACTTCTGAATGAATACAGATCCGCTCCAAGCTCATCTCTACTTTCACATATAATCTCCTTCTATTTTTTTTCGTTTTCTTAGGATACTTTAAAATATTAAATAATTTATCAAAATTCTTTGGGCAAAGTTTTATGGATTGTCCTCAATTGAAAAAAGATGCCATAGCCAAAAATTTTCATACGTAAAATTTACCAAAACACTTCGGCCCAATAACCAAAAATTTTTGTTTTGTTTTATGAATAAGAAAAAAACTGTACAGGGGCTTGAAACGTGTGAAAATTTTGCATTTTTAATGACCTTCAAGATTTTACAAATCATAATTTAAGTTTAGTTCTTTTTCACTGTACATGCGTTGTGGTATTCGATCCTGCACATTTGCCTTTTTTAAATATATAATTTAAATACTTTAAATTCAATTTGAGTAACAGTCCGTTTTATAACAAAACATTTCTTAGCGATTAAAGTAGTTAGATAAAGGTCGAACCATGAAGTTCGGTTTTCTACCACCAAAAAATAAGGCGCCAGAGAGAGCAAAAAACACAAAAATTATGGCGCCAAAGCGAAAAAGGTCAAAAAAAAAAATTCAAATTTTTTTGTTTTCGAAGAAAAAAATTTCGAAAAAAAAATTTGTAATTTTTAATTTTTTTTCTTTTTGTCGCCATTATTTGGGTGTTTATTTTTTCTCTCTCTGGCGCCTTATTTTTTTGGTGGTAGAAATTCGACTTTCATCTAACCACTGATTAAATGAGAATCTTTAGAGCCACTGGTAAATATCTTACGAATTATTTTTAATTCGTGGGTAAATACTCGTCCTGTACCGAGAAGATTTTGAATAGCGTAACTACTGTTTGACCTTGTGATATTTATATACTGAAAATATAATATAGAGGGTTGTTAAACTCTGGCGCACCCGATTTTGGGTCACTTTACAAAAAATTCCGGGACGGTTTTTTATAGAAAAAAAAATATGTCCAATTCCGGGACGCTTTTCTACCCACAAAAAAAATAAAGTCTAACTCTGGAACAAAAGGGACTTTGAGTGAAATTCACAAAGCGTCCTGGAATCGGATTACCCCATGTATATGCATAGCTTTATTTTTGATTACGCTTATCGGTAGCTCCCCGAACAATAATTTAACAGAAAATGTCAGGGCGAACAATAGCGCAGAAAACGCTTATGTCCATCGCATGGAAAATATACAATACAATATCAATTTACAAAATTACCAATTTGAGGGATAGACTTAACGCAATTATTATTTATTTTAGATTTGTAAAACAATATTTTTAGTTATATTTTTTGTCGTATTGTCAACCTGTATCGACATAGGTAGTTTTTTAAGGCAACCCAAAACTGGGGTGTCATGTAGCGGCCTCATTTTTAATGATAATCAAAAATTTCTTTAGGCCTTCAATAGAAAATTAAATTTTGTAGTGTTTGAGACAATTTTTAAATTTGGGACCGGAAGTACCGCTTAAATGCGGTTAAAAACCGAAAGTGAATTACAAATCACGGTTTGAAAAATATATTCTTAAAGTTTAATACAGGGGGGTATGGTTATATTTATTACAAAAAGGGTGGTTATAAGGTCAAGCTTATAGCGGTCAAAACATAAGACTTTATAAACACCACCCCTCTATTTTTTGCAGGTCTGTTTTAATGGAGTTTGGGTTTCATAAAATTTTATTCGTAAAATGAAGATCTACAGGGATCAAGTGGTCGATCACTTAAACACGAGAGGTCGGCAAAAATCGTAAAAGATACCCTACCCTATCAAAATTGGTATGAAAATTAGGCCCTCCGACCCGAAAATTCCGAAGAGGCTTTAAATACCGACCTCGGTTTAAACACAGAAAATATCGTTAATGAAAGGCAAGCACTTCGAGAACACATGGAAAAATCTTTGGGAAAAAATCCCGTTGCCACTACCTACGGGTTAACCGCATTTTATAAAATCTTGACAGTATGACCCTGGTCACAAGTTCACCCTGGTATAATCGCCCCCAACGTACAGATAGGCGAGTATAATTATGCACATGAAAATTACGTTGAAGAAATGAGAAAATATTTGTCTTCGAAAAAGTAGAAATTTGTGGCATAATAATATCACAAAAGAAAGAACACGTTGCGGATTTTACCAAACTTATAAATCACAAAAGCATGTTTTGCTCACAAAACCAATTTTTTATTCACATTACAAATTTTGGTAAAAAACAACGTTTTGCTTATAGCGGGGCCTGGTTATAAGGTCAGCCCACAAACAAATGAGCCTTAAGAGTCTTTAAAAAACCGAGTTGGCTTATAATTTATAACAATCTAAAAAAAAATTCCACAACTAAACTTTTTTCCACCATGCGACCTTAATGTTGGTAAAAAAAGTTCAAAAAGACATGATTTATATAAAAAATTGTGGAAGGTATTCATCCAAAAAAGCGTAAAAAGACATGATTTTAGAGATTTTAAAACATGGTTCTCAAAAAAGTGACTTAACTTTATAACGGTCACAACTTCGGACCTTAGAACCAAACCCCAGAAAAGTACCAAATTTTTGAAAACGAGCTCTTTCTTTCGTGACATGCGCCGAAATACACATGAAAGGTTTGGATTTTTGTTTTGTTAAAATATCAATTCGTAATTTTATGAATGAAAATGATGATGAAACCAATCGAAGGTAAAATATTACGAATGCGACAAAAAGTTGACAGAATGTTCGTGGAGGGGGTCTTGCGCTTTTGCTAGTCGTAAACGATAACGATGATACGCCCCGCTCATTCCAATTATTAACAATCTTTTCATGTCTGGCGTAAAGGCACACTGGTAGGATTCCACGCCTAAAAAAACAACATTTATCTTAGGTGTATGAAATGTAAAATTATACGGACAAAATACATTTTATTAGTTTACAACTGCCATAGTTGGAATTAGTTTTCCCAGGGTTTCAACGGAGGGGTCGTGCATTCCGGTACTTCAAACTTGTAATTTGACCCCTTTTTGATTAATTTGACCCCTTTTTGAGTAATTAGGCCCATTTTTGAGTAATTTGACCCTTTTTTTGAGTAATTTGACCTGTTTTGAGTAATTTGACCCCTTTTTGATTAATTTGACCCTTTTTTGAGTAATTTGACCCCCTTGAATACAGGGTCATACTACACATCGGATCATTTATTCTAGGTTGAAAATTTCCCCATGAAAACCTGATTATTTGCCCTGGCTCTTAAAAATTTTTCAGAAGCCGATGTTTTGTACCTGATCCGGTTATTGGGAAATCGATTTTTCTGGGCACCCTTAAGGACCGGTCAGAGGCGTTATTTACAAAGTCAACGCTGTGGAAAAACGCTCTTGGAAGCGTTAAGAAGCAAACAGTTATACAATGTGTTATTCTAATGATTAGCGGAAAGTTCACGGCATACAATGGTGCAACTTTCGGCACCATAATTGTTGTCGTTGAACTTGGAAAACGCCGCGAACTTGACAAAACTTAAAATTTTAGGTACATAAAAATCATACTAAACCTTATGCTATGGATTTACTTTTTTTGGCAAAAGTTTCCAAATTTTAATCAAAATTTTTTTGTGGAGCTTTTTTTGATTTAAGGATCTAGAACCGAATATATGTTAAAAAAGGACAAATCATTACATTTGATGAACTTGAAATTTAATGAAAAAATCAAGCTATCAAAAAAAGGCTCCACAGCTTTGTGTGCAAGGCTATCAACTTTATTCTCCCGAAAAAATGAAACTAATACCTTGCACACAACTCACANACCATCTGGAAAAACCGGGAGGTCTATGACCAAATGACGTTTTTACCTCCGATTTCAAAGTTTACCCCCTTCTTATTCATAACGTCAAACATTTTGAGAAATCACCTGTTTTTGAGGAGAAATCAGGAATCTGTATTTGCGAACAACTTCGCCTTCCCTCAATCAGTTTGTTTTTCATTTTTTCGTCTCCGTCTGTCAATTTCCAAATGTGGCAAGTGCCACGCGACGAAACCGAGCAAAGTAAGGAACTGTCAATCGAAAAATTGATAGAATACGTTAACGCGTCGTGAACCCCTCTTCTTAACTCGTACACCTACAATTCACAAATTATCACCTGCTCAAAACACTTTTTCTACATCGGTTGTCTTTCGCCAAAAAAAAAATCTCGGCCCTTATAAGTTATAACCACCCTATCCCAAGTAAATTAAGCAAAAACTTACTTTTTCTTGGGTAGCCGTGTTCCATATTCGTATAAGCGTCCCTTTTTCAGAGGCAGTCGCAAGAAGTTTTCCGTCCGAGTTGATTGTCAAATACGCCAGTTTACCCTAAAATATATGGTATATACAGTATTTCGTCATTTTACGTCTACGCTATGCGCAGTCATACTATAGTAGTTATAGTCATTAATAATAGTAAGAGCCAACAAAAAAAAACTGACTTGACCTTATAACCATCTGCTGGGAAAAAAGTTCAAAAAGATGTCTGTATGATTTTATAGAAAAAATGTAAAAATAAATTGACTGCCTTGAGTCATATTGACTTTATACCGGTGAAATCAACCCCAATTGGGACTCAATTTTTTGAAAAAATTTCGTACCAGAAACAAAATCGGAAGTACCGGTATACCGGTATACAAAAATCGTCATATCTCGAAAAAAATTCGACGAAATGTTTTTAAAACTCGGCTCAGAGTTTCTCGGCAGATTTTTTGGCATGGCCCATGCGGCATCGGGGAAATATATATATTTTTAGACCATATTAAAATTGCGGGAACGAACCTGATGTGCCTGAATTTCTTTTGGTTCGTTTTCAGAGTTTGATAAATCTACAATATTGAGTCGACCCGAATCTCGCGCCGGAAACGCCAAAACGACATTTTGATAAGTGGGCGAAAGAGCCAATAGGCCGCCACTATTATTACCAC
>SCLG01000383.1:99555-119016 GCA_004367875.1 Oikopleura albicans
GAACTTTTACAAAACAAACTAAGTCACTATCCCTACACTATTTAGTGTTCAACAAATATTATGAGCAAGACGCTATAATGGATGGAAGTGAATTACTTTTATTACGTTGATCACCAATGTACAGCAAAAAACAAAATATTTGGGGAGCACTTAAAAGAACGAGAAAAATGCGCCATATTTCTGTTGTGATTCAAACATTTGACATGAAAATTAAACAAAGAGATATATGGTAAATTGCGGGCAAAATAATAACGGCAAAGCCAGCTCAACACCTACATGTATAATTTATCAAATAGTTATTGAAGTCCATATTATTATTTTAATGCTGTATATTTTAGTAGTAAGCGAAGTGACATCATATGTGCACATTTTGTGTTTTCGAAGTTGAACCGCGGTTAACGGCAAGATGCGTTGGGGGCAAACACCGAAGCAAAGCAATATATGGTAAATTATAGTTTTTCGTAACCTAGGGCATTGTAAACTGATTATAACAGTCGAATAAAAAGACTTATAATTTGAAATATATAAACATTAGGTTTAATTATTTGTAATCAATAAAAAAAATGACATAAAAATAAGCGCAAAATTGGTCGAATCCAGGCAAAAATTTTTTTTTTTTCACGATTTTGATATACAAGGGAACGCCCTGATTTTGCCCGTTGGAGTAAATGGCGAAAGCTGAAAAAGCTAAAATTAAAAGGTTAGCTGTAGTGAAACCTGAGAACGGTGTAAGTATGAAAACGACGAAAAATTTCAAACGTTCCATTTTGGATAAACCGCTTGTGATTTTTCGCCCTTTTCAGATTGTTTCCCGTTTTCAGGTTTCGCCGTTTTATTTTTCGGCATTTTTTGTATTCACCCAAATTAGGTTGTACCACTTCAAATGACATTATAATTTTTTTTTTGTTTTGTTTTTCTTTTAAAATATGAAAAAAAATATATACATGTGTAGTACACATTGTGTACGAGAATTTATTCTAATAATTTCGATATACCAAACAAGAAAAAACAGTGGTCATTATTAGGTACTTAGATTTTCGGGAGATATAGTCCTGGATCATAGATGTTTAATTTAAGTTTCCAAAAAACGCGTCACTCATGGGACCGTCCTGGACGAGGTTCGAAAAAAGTTACCTAATACAGTGACCAGAAAAGTTTTAGCAACGGTGTTTGATCTTATTTAACAACTGATATTACAATATC
This sequence comes from Oikopleura albicans, assembly GCA_004367875.1. NCBI lineage: Eukaryota > Metazoa > Chordata > Appendicularia > Copelata > Oikopleuridae > Oikopleura > Oikopleura albicans. The sequence continues at coordinate 100,759 of SCLG01000383.1, forward strand.
AGTACATGTACTGGTGGTACAGTATACTGGTGAGAATCTGGTTTGGTTGAAGTCCGATATATTTTTGCATTATGTTTTTTTGTGTTTCAAGTTCTTATAAGCGAACTCCCTGTTAACATGAGTGGTCATGGAAATAAAAATGGATCATTGGAGCATTTTTTTGAACGATTGAAAATGTGTAAACTGCGAGAAAAAACAGCGACACCGGCGATTTTTGTCTACTTTTACGCCATCCCATTTTCTTGTTTTATTTATAATTCTTAAAAATAGCCTTACAAGATAAAAAAAAATGACAAGGTTTAAATTGGTACAAAATCTTGACTTTATTTTTCGAGAAATACCAGCATCTCCAGAACAAGTCTTTTAATAAAGATATAGGAATCTCCAAAGCTGTAAATTGTCCAGAAAATTTTGACAAATTCACTTTTCCTCGTATAGTCATTTATTCAAATTGGAAATTTTCAAATTTACACTTATACGGTATATATAATTTATACCAATTCAAACCGTACCGTAATTTAATATCAAGAAAAACATAAAACAAAGAATGACGATGACTTAAAAGTACAGACTTATAAGTCCTATCTTATATAAGATATTCATAAATGGAAGATATTAGAATTTTTTTCCAAATATTTCATCAATTTCTGAAATTTTCAGTTGAAACCTTTAGTTATTTTTGTCACCCAATATAAATACATGGAGTAGTTACGACCTTAGGAAAAAAGTAAAGAATGCACGATTTCCAATATAAAATCACTATAAAAAAGTGCGAGCGCGGAGAGGTTTTAACCTAAAAAAAGCTCATATAGCAGACCACCCCTGTACAAGTTTTTCCCGGGGTCTACGCTGTATCATAGAATCAGATTGGACAATAAATTTTTCTCAAAGTTCAACTCTGTTTATATCTATATTTAGTCGTGAAAAAAAATATAGACCAATCATATGAACGATTTTAAAATATCGGCACCAACTAAATTGGTATCATGTATTTTTGGTCGAAAGTATAAGAGGTCGAAAGGTCAAAATGCATTATTCAGAATTGGTCGAAAATTTGCCTCAAAATTTGACTTATTCAGTCAGACTTCGACGCCCATTTTGACCAACTCTGACTTATGCATTTTGACCTTTCGACCTCTTATACTTTCGACAAAAATAAATGACACCAATTTATTTGGTGCCAAAATACATTGCATTTGCGGAAAATTTGACGAAATATTTGAAAAATGAATATTCGAAATATATTATATTTATGATTTACAAGTCTCAAACATATTATTATATGATATTCTGCAAATAAGCGACGATGAGCGCCATACCGGCTAATGGAAGGGAAATCTGAAGGATTTTAATGAATTTGCTGGAGGAAGTACGCTTTGGCACGATTAGCCGGTGCCTTGGCTCTAAATTTTTGAATTCGGTCAAAAGTGAACAGTTCTCGTAAGCAATATAGTTCGATTCGGCCAAATAAGAAGGCGGATGTTTTTTAAAGAGTTGCTCGGCGAACACAATGATCTCGTCAAGATTATTGTTCAAATCGAGCGTGTTCGGAATGTTCACTAAATGGTGATGAACTGTAGGCATATCACACTCTTGATCCAACACATCGTCAGCACAATGCAACACTAAAAAAAACTTGATATATACAGAGGGCGTTGATTGTAGGTCTGTAAGTTTTATAAACTGACTTGAACTTATAATACCCCAAAAATAGGTCTTCAATGAAGACTCTTCATCCCAAAATAATCATTACCCGTGTTTACCCCTGTCGTTCTAAACGTATATGTCAAGTTCTAAATTTAAACCCAAAAAAACTTAAAAAAAGACATAATTTATCTCGCAAAAATGAGTTGACCTTAGTGCAAAAAAGAAGACTTGACCTTATAACCAGACCCCCTGTAAGAAGACATGATTTTAAAGTTTTCTCCCAAAACATGATTCTAAAAAACTCACTTGACCTTAGTGGAGAAAAATTGACTTGACCTTATAACGGTCACATCTTGTGACCTTATAGCCAGACCCCTGTAAAAAAAGTTTAACTCTGCAAAATCAATTTATGACACTTACTTTGTCAAAAATATGATTCAGTAACATATACGGGGTAATTCAATCGTGGGACGTCCGATTCAGGTCATGAATTTTAGGGTCACTTTTCAAGAATCATTTTTTAATAGATTACAGAGGGGTCTGGTTATGAGGTCAAGCCCAAAAAATGACTTGACCTTAACTCACTGAAAAGAAAACTGACTTGACATTATAACTATCCGGTCTTCGTTCAAAAAAAAAACGTAACTGAGTTGACCTTATAACGGCACAAATGGCAGTTATAACCAACCCCCTGTATAATTCTATAGAAAAAAAAATAAAGTAAAGACCTTACTGCATAAAAATTATTGACCTTATAAGTTATAAGGTCAATAATTATAAGTTATAACGTAACAACTTGTGACTTTATAACTAGACCCCTGTATGTTTTTAAGCGATAAAATAAGACGAAAGTCTAAAACAGGCATAAAGGGGACTACGACTACCCCCTATATACTTTATTTGAACCCGTTTAAAAATTATGACATTCAATGTTATCAATATGAAATATTTCTATATAGAAATTATAATAGAAATTCTATTTACCCATAGCTGCTGCGACGAATACGGGCATAAGAGGATGAGAAGAAACAAAAAAGTCAAAAAGACGAACGATAAAACGGTGATCAGAAAGTACATGTCCATACCACGTAATAACCCACGAGAGCGCAAATATCGTTCCCACGTCAGATTCTTGAAGAAATTCGTGCAGTTCGTCATCTTCTTCTACAAGTACGCAAATTTAAATAGAGACCGGAGTGGGTAATATATCTAACATGATAACAGCAAAAAAGTAAGTAAATTCTATTTATAATTAACTCCCTCTTGAGGGACGTGCCTGATAAGAACGCAACTTGATTTGGAGCGGAAAAATATGGCGTTTTCATCAGAAACGTTTCATTTTCGATCTGTTATTTTATTAATTGATTATTATTAATATTTTTTGTTCAAATGAAAACGCTCGTGATTTTTCGCCGTTTTGAAGTTTCGCCATTTTTTCGCATTCGCCCAAATCCGGTTGTGCCCTTACAAAGGTCTTTTAACTTACAAAAACTGTAAGAATATGTTGAGAAAAAATTAACAATAATTACTCGTGAATTATTTTTATACCTTTAATAATGGGCATAATGAAGTCAAGCAACATGCGTGTTTGGTCCATAGTTGGGCACATGTAGTCCTTTAAGTGACGCCGGGACAGCTCTCGCGCCATCACCTGACCAAGTCTAGCACCACAAACTTGAAGGACGGTAACACATATATCATGATAACCCTGATAATAATGCAAATCGTTTTCCTGCTCTAACACCCAGAGAATCAGGTCCATTAGTTGCTGAAATAATGGAAAAAATATTCTCAGAAACTTTTACGCAAATCAGTAAAATTATTTATCAAATATTAATTATTAAAAAATAATTATAAGTTTACCTCCTGAAGTACAAGTCGTTGTTTTTCGGGCATTCGTTCGGGAAAGCGTTTAACTGATCGGTCAACGTCGAGCTTAACTTGATGAGCGTGACGAGATTTTCGAAGTTTTTTCCTTTCTCCCAAAGGCGGCAAACTTTCCACCGCAATATTCATTAGCAGCGGCCAGCATTCACGTCGCAAACGATCTGTACCGCTGGTTTCAAACTACATTGTCATAGAGGGGTGGTTATATGGTATTTGGTTAAACAGATCATGAGAGTCTCATGATGAGACCTTATAACCAGCTTAAAATCGAAGAACTTAAAAAAATCTAAAGACATGATTCCTGGACCTAAAATAACTCAAATTAGAAATCAAAGGACACTTTCTTTATTTCTGAAAAAATTCATCTAGAGGGGATGTGTATAAGGTCAAGCTCAAAAAATGAGTTGACCCTAGTGCATAAAAAGTACAGGACAAAAAAAAGTGATCTTGTTCAATCAAAGACTATATAATTTACTGAATATATATGACGGTATTAACTTCGTGTAAAACTCGATCCGTTTGGCTGTTATTAACGATGGAAGTCGATTTGGTAGTAAACTACCTGATCGGTTAGAGGGAGTTAACTTATAAAAGCACCTACGACGCCTAGGAGTTAAACCTTTTCCTTCGACGAGGCCATATGGTTGCGAAGCTAGTTCGCGCAGTGAAGCTAAATCCCCAATCCGCAGCGCAGTTTCAATTTGTTCAACTTTTTCTAACTTATCTTTACGACGAGCAAGCAGACTTGAGTCCGTGGTGGCCGAACTGGTCGAATCCAGAATTGGTAGAATCCGGAATTATAGCAAAATTCTAGCCGGGGTAGAATAAGGTTATAAGGTCGTTCGCAAAATAGACCATATGAAGTTAAGTACAAATGGTCTAATTTAGAGGTCTAAATTAGTTAAGGATGGGTCTATAGAGTTGTTTACAAAGAAAAATCGAAAACTGGAAAACTAGATTTTAGTAATAGTTTTTTTTTGTTTTATGAATTGGTTAAGGTTCTACTACAATTATGAAGTACTAACAAGTTCATTATTAAGAAATTTGTAGAAAAAAATAACGTTCAAAAAATACGTTCAAATTCCTAAATGAAAAAAATCCTACATCTAATTTCCAAAAAATCTGATATTATTTAGTGTTTTTTTTCTGAATTTGTTTTTCCATAGTAACCAGTTAGGTTCAAAGAAACAGTGGGAGAAGTTTCAATATATAATTCTATCTAAATTTTTCTGTAGTGGGCACTTTTTAGACAAGATGCGCCCTTTTTCAACACCNCCGGGGATTTATCGGCGGACAAAGGCCTAACTCAAAAAAGTGCTCCATTTTAAGAACATGCCCTATATTTACCTTTAAGATGCAAAAAAAATTAATTCAATCCGATAACTCTACCATAGTGAAAAGTTGTACACAAGTTTGACTCCTCCTAAAAAAAAAGCCGTAATATATTATATAGTATATAATATATATGACGGTATTAACTTTGTGTCAAACTAATTTTTTAACTTATACAAGTACCTGTGACGCCTAGGAGTTAAACCTTTTCCTTCGACGAGGCCATATGGTTGTGAAGCTAATTCGCGCAGTGAAGCTAAATCCCCAATCCGCAGCGCAGTTTCAATTTGTTCAACTTTTTCTAACTTATCTTTACGACGAGCAAGCAGACTTGAGTCCGTGGTGGCCGAACTGGTCGAATCAATTGGTAGAATTCGGAATTATAGCAAAATTCTAGCCGGGGTAGTTATAAGGTCGTTCGCAAAATAGACCATATGAAGTTAAGTACAAATGGTCTAATTTAGAAGTCTAAATTAGTTAAGTTATAAATTATAACCATCTTAAAAAATGTCAACCCTAACGAAATTGTCCCACCATAAAACCTTATAACTTGAAATAAAATTCTAAAAGACATGCTTTTTAGGTTTTTCCAGAAAGTATACTTTTGATTTGACTTGAGTCTCAAAAAAGATCATAATAACTTAGTGCAAAAAAGACCGTAAGACCTTAATTTATAAGGTCTTACGGTCTTTTTCGCACTAAGTTATTATGATCTTTTTTGAGACTCAAGTTAAATCAAAAGTATACTTTCCGGAAAAAAAACCTTTAAAGCATGTCTTTTAAAATTTTAGAACTTATAAGGCCTGGGATTTGGTGCGTTATAAGTTACAACCAACCCCTGTAACAATTCTGGCCCCTGTAACAATTCTGGATTCAACCAATTCGGCCACCACCCTTGAGTCATCTGCGACTATACTCGCGACATCATCTTGCATCCTCACACTTTTTAAATACCGACTTTTATTGCATAATCTGAATAAACAACCGGGTATTTCCTAGAACAACACATTTATGTTTTTTGATGTTTAAACATAAACGTTTTACCTTGACATTTTTGCACAAGTTATATGAGCCAAATTTTCACAATTTTAGGGACTTTTTTTGACATCTGTTTGAAATGACAAAAAAAGACTTTCAAAGAATAAAAGGGAAATTTGGGCAATTTTGGTGACTAAATGACCTTTTGACACCTTTTTTACAAAAAACAAAATTAATTTTGAAGATGTTATCCATAGAAGGCCTAATTTTCGAAAAAAATATGGACAAATTCCTCTTTCTTCAAAATTTTATCTTAGCCAGATTTGAACAAGTATTTCGCCCAAAAACGATGTAACATTAGGCCCATAATACCCGGGCCCAAAACATGCCAAGATCATCAAATCTTTCTTGGATAAAGATAGGATTTTTAATAAAGAAGAATTTGTCAATATTTGATCGAAAAATTAGACCTTCTTTGGATAACATATTTTTAAAATTAATTTTGTTTTCTAAAAACCGTGTTAAAAGGTCATTTAATTACCAAAATTCCGATCATTTTCCCTTTCTTCTAGATATTTATATTATATTTATATAGAATAGAATAGAATATTATAATTATAATATAACTCGAAGCAAAAGTAAAGTCAAAGAACTATTTCTACAGGTTTTATGAATTAAAAAAATAAATGTATTTAGATATCAAGTACAAAAATAGTGCAGAGAAAAAATGATCATTTTTTGGGATGCTTTTCAACAACACCAAGCTTGTCTTTCCATTGTTTTGTTGTTTCTGTAATTTGCTTTTCGTAGTTTTTCATCAATTCTTTAAAATCGCCGCCGACTTTTTTACTAAAAATATAACATAATTTTCAGCTTACCTAAAAATAACATGATTGAACATTGTTCCTCTTGCAAAAAAAATAAAAAGACATGATTTTAAAGATTTTTCTCCCAAAAATCATGCTTCTCAAAAAAAAAACTGACTTGACCTTATTCGCAATAACTTATTAAGTTACCCGCATTATTAAGTACCCGCAACAAGTTATTGCACCTTGACCTTAAGGGCACAAATGGCTGTCATTATAACCAACCCCCTGCATATTTTAAAAGATTTCAATTTGTCTAAAATAGCGTCCGTATTGGGTTGATTTGTCATAAAGTGTCCATTTCTCGACTGTTTTGGGGATATTTTGACAAAAAACGTCCGTATTGAGAATAATAACTGTATAAAATTTGACGGTAACTTACAGTATAATTTCTTCTATTTCTGAGTCAGTTAATTGTTGTTCATCTTCGGCGTCTATGACTTCTTCGGATTTTTCGACCATTTCGACGGGGTCATCTTGAACGGGTTCATTCGGATATGAAAATGAAATGTCCATAGCAATACGAGGCGTGAACACATATTTGTAAAGTTTAAAATGTCTAAAATAAACGTATGAAATTAAGTATTTATTTTATTAACTTTTAGATATCGAGGAAGTCGAACACCCCTAAAATGTCTGAGGTTACTTTTTGACCTCTAGGGGTTGGTTATAAAGTCAAAGCCTATGACTCATAGGCCATAAATGATTTTTAAAACGACTCTGGCGTAATAAGTTATTACTAATAACTGACCTAATGTTGGTCAGAAATTTTGATCGAACATTCAAAAAACCATAAATGATCCTGCAATAGATCGCTAGAAAAATCATGTCTTTTTACGCTCCTTTTGGATGAATTTACATTTTTTCGGGCTTGACCTTATAACTTATAAGTTATAAGCAAACCCCCCTGTACAAAAGACCAATTTATTTAAACTTTTTTGCCAACAAAAATGCAAAAATGATTAAAATGATATAAATATAGATTTTTTTCACAAAAAAAAAGAAATATTTTTATGGGTTTTTCTCTCCAAAAGACATGATATTTTGCCTAAGAGCATACCTTAAAAATATCATTAGACCTTATTATCAAAAAAAAAACATGAGACCTTATAACATGCCTATTGCATAAGTATTTACCTGAAATATGTCTCGTTTAGGTAGTCTAGAGCCGCTTGGGCGACAACTGGCGTGAAAATTTCGATAGCGCGCGGCGGCCTCGAGTACGCGTGTTTTAAAATCAATTCGCGCATAAATAGCGCGCTTTCGTCTGTATTCTCAAAGGAAGTTTGACACGCATAACTATGAACACGATTTAAAACGGCGAGGAGCACCGAAATGGCTTCAGCTGTGAATTTATTTGCGCGCGCAAAATTTAACATGCCCTGAAATGCATCAAGCAAAATTGCCGATTTTTCGTCGCTTCCGGACGAGTCGATGTGAAGCGCATCCGCGATAAGATGGCGCTAAGGAGAGGGTGATAATTTCATGTGCGGCTCTAACGGTCTATTTTGGAAAAAAAATTATTTTAGAACATCCAAAAATGACCATTGCTAAGCAAGTTAGGCCCGCTATTTTCGAAAAACGAAACGCTATTTAACAACTTTTTTACATTTTCAACGACGCCGGTTTTTCCCGGATCCCAATTTTCATATTCAATAAAATGAAATAGGCCAATTACACTTTCTTCGTCAAACGCATTTTTTACCAGAAATAGGCTCAACAATACAAGGGGTAATTAAATTACAGGACGCTTTGTGATTTGACTCATTTTTTTGTCCCAGAAATGTACTTTGAGTTTTGCACGTTTTTTGAACGCCTTTTATTCCAAAAAAGTGCAATTTGCGGGACAAAAAGGGACCTTTTTAAGTCAAAATCGCAAAGCGTCTGGAATTTGACTATCTCTTTTACAGTTGTAAAAGTATTGAGAATACATGGGCTCGAACCCGATATCTTTCAAATATGAATAAAACACAAAACAAAACTACCACCCCTTTTCGTCATCGCTATCACAATTTGAAAGTTTTTCGACAATTTCTTGGCTGAAGTCCGACCATACCAAAATTTCGGTACACACACCGCCCATCAGCTAAATTGAATTTTCACATTTTAACTTTTTTTTTTGAAAAATTTATTCTACGAAGAGTCAAGACAAAAATAGAAAGAGAAAAGAAGCAAAAATTTGAGTTGTTATTTGTCGTTGTAGCAGAATTAATTAATTGAGAGAAATAAAAAATAAGAAAAATAGTGTTTCCTAATCAATTACAAAAATATAGAAGAAACAAGTCTGTTTTTTTTTCGGTTGGTTGGAATTAAAGTTGAGGGTTGAGATTTTAACTCTTAAGAGTCTTCTTCGGCCTGCTCCATCATGGCAATCATCGACTTTTCAAGATCATCGAGTTTTGAAGACATAGCATCCATACGGCCCATCATCTTAATTGAAAATTTCAGAAAAACTTTTTTTAATTCATGCAAAAACAAATAATTCCCAAAAACAAATATTGGCCTAAAATAATATTTGTTTACATTGTCGGCACTCGGGTAAACTCGGGAAGACCACGGACGAGTAGCCATTTTACCCGTGCTCGGGTATTACCCAGTTTTTTTACCCGACCTCCTTTTTTGGGCTCGGGTATTATCCGGCTTTTTTATCCGTGTTTTCCCGCGGGTAACAAACTCGGACGGGTAAGAAAAAAAATCGAATGTGCCGACCTCTGGTTTTTTACAGTCCTGCAGCAGGACTCCTGCTTCTTTAAAGTAACGCGCCGTTAAGTGCCGCGTTTTTGCGGCTCAAACGCGGCACTTAAAAGGAAGACTGTATTTTTTAATGATTGTTTTCCAGAATTTATGGTCTTTAAAAATATCTAAATTGAGTTTTATTTAAAGTTATCAATAATTCTAAAATTTAAAAGCTATTAAAATAATAATTAAAAACCTGGTCAGACATATTGGTGAACTTGTTTTGCATATCAGTGAGGGATTGTTGAACAAAAGCGGTCATATCGTGAATATTCTTTGGATCATTTGTGGCGACTCCAAGACTAGGTGATGGAATATCCGACATTTTTCAAGTTTTTTTTGTCTTAACTAAAACACAGTTAATTTTCAAAACCAAATAAGATTTTAAAATATTGGTACAGATTTTTCGCTTATAAATTATGCGCTAGAATAATAAAACTTGAATTCAAAAAAAAATATTTGTGAATTAATTTCAATATTTATTAATCTATGGTAACCCTAGCTATGCTTGACTAATTGACCAAGTTTCAATAATGTGTTTTCAAGCTGAAAGCGACCCGGTCATATTACCTTCCACGCAATTAGCAATAATAATATTACTACGTGCGTGGGAGGTAATATGACCGGGTCGCTTTCAGCTTGAAAACATATTATGAAATAATTCTCGGAGAAAAAAATAAAAAAGGAAATGGTTTAATATAGCGTTTTACTAAATAAATTTCTATCGAAATTTAAAGATCTAAGGATATCGTGGCCAACAATCATTCACGATTAAAAATTGATGTTGACAAAAGTGCCACCACTAAACGTTCTAGGGTGAAACATCATGTTGAAACCAAACTTTCCCTGAAAAAACTCTGTACTCATATTTTCAATTTACAGCAAACATGGGTTAAATTTATCGGCAAGATTCTCACAATCGGTTAAAAAGCAGCGGGTTTTTAACAAAAAATATAATTCACAAGTAATATGATCATATATGATATAAAGCGACAGGTGACAATTTAGCAGTAATTTTCGCAAAATCTACTTATTGATTGAAATAAAAAAAAATCGTCGCATTTTTTTCGTTAACGAATTTTTACTTCGGCGCTTTCTACGGTTTAAAACTGTTTTAATTACGAATTACAAGGTATACTGTGATTTGGCGAAAAACTGAAAAGGTCGAAACATTAAAAGATATTATAAATTTTCGCCCATTTCAAGTTTCGCCCAAGTCAGGTGATGCCCGCCCTTAGAAAGACTATTTATATAAAAAATAAGATGAAATACCTAAAAACTTGTTTTTTGAAAAATTAATTCTTCAAAAAAAGCCATTGACACACCCTTAATAATACCCTAGAAATTTAGGAAGATTCTTAAAACAGGTAAGGCCTGATGAAATGAAAAACACTTATCTGAAACACATTTTCTAAAGTTTGTTTTAAATTAAGTTTTTCATTTTGTACCGTATTTACCGTTGAAATTATCCAATCGTGAAAAAGCGCCGAATAAAAAACACGAATTGGGAATTTGAAGTAAAATAAGAATAATGACCCCTGATAAAAATGACACCTTGGTGTCACGTTGGTGTCATGTGACCCTCTATGGTGTCATAGAAATGCTGACAAACTTATGGACTTTAAAATAAGGTTCATCTATGTACATTAGGTGAAGACGTTGGATAGGATAAATAATATATGCAAATATCGTAAAAGAACCGAAAAATTGACCCAAATATCGTTCCAAATATTTGACCCACAACCAATAAAAAATTTTTTCCTCGAAAACATTTGATTTTAATTATATGAGAATTTATGATAGTATGAAGTTTTCATATAAAATAAATTATTTATGAAAATGTTTTTTAACGGATATTTTCTCAAAAATGTGTAACTTTATAAAAACGCCTTATGATCGTGCTATCAAAAAAGCTTTAAAATCTGTATATAAAAAGACTGTGTGACGCAATTTCTCTATGATTTGTAACGCTAATATGACGTCACCCTCAGAGTCAGAGCGTCCTCATACGGTAGGGTTACTTATAAGGTCAAAGATTTTTGCTATAAAGCCACAAAGTATTTTTTGTACTTCTCGGGGTCAATATTTGATTTCAGATACGATAATAATGGCATGTGAAGATGTGTACTGTTCAATACGAATATACTCCAACTAACGGTTAATTGCACCGTAAAGTAAAAAAAAAGATAACATGTTACACGGTGTAGTGAATAAATTAAGATAATATTAATAATTAATATTATTACTAATAGACATAGCGAGAGCAAAAGCTTTGAAAATCATCAAATGACACAAATTACCAAATTTCTTATTTTTTTTCTAAAGAAAATTCGACAATCGATATTTTTGGAAAACATTCAAACGAATGGAAGTTAACAGATTAACTAAAGGGGGTATGGTTATAACGCCATGCTCAACAAATAACTTGGCCTTAATGCATGTAAAAATGACTTGACCTTATAACGGTAAAAATATCAAACCTTATGACCACCACCTCCTGTAATTGTTGCCCGATTTACTGGTGTCCAAAAGACAATAAATTTAGCTAACCAAATGGTTAACAATTGTTAACTTTCTCGAAAAAAAAAATCATCAATTTAATAATTTTTATCGGATTCTCAAAAAAGTGACAGAAAATGAAAAAAAGGACGAAATTTGAGAAGACAAATAACATCCTAATTTCAGCATAAGCTGTAATCACCGTCTATTCTAGAGAATTATGATGAATAATAAAAAATAAATTAGCTCACTCGGAATAGCGATTAAACTAAAGTCATTGCACTGTTTAAACGGTTTATAAACCACAGACGTCGTGTCAAAGGGAATGAATTGAAACAACATAAACGCGTCTAATAGGCTCGAAAATCTTTGATTCGAAAACAAATTGCTGCTTTTGTCCATATACAGTCCTAACTCCCATGAGTGATACCGGGTCCAAAAGTGGCGCTGGTCCCATAAGTGACGCGTTTCAAGAGACTTGAGCGTCACTTATGGGACTAGGGCTACGACAGGGGTCTGTAGATGTGCATTTTCGATTTCCGAAAAATGTGCACATCTAGAGAGCGCATATCTAAGGACCCCTGACTGTATATGTTCTTAAAATAAATGAAACTCAAAAAATATGGACGCTTTTTTTTAATTTTATGGAAAAAATTCTGGTCAGCCAGGACTCGAACCCGTGACCTATAACTGCAGTTTTTTTCGTTATAAGCATATCCATATTTTAGTTGCAGCCATTGGAGGGTTAACCCGAAAAAACTTTTTCAAAAAATTTTATTCAAAAAACAACAATTGTGGTTACAAATTGCAAATATTACAATTGTTTGGGCCTGTTTGAGAGCATTAGAACAAATAAATATTTTTTTATCTACAATATCCATATTTCGCTTTAGTTAATTACAGTTACTGCTCCAAAAAACGAAGTGTGACTCAAAAGTGTAATACTCACGGGTTAGGACGTCATTTTGTAACGCTTTTGAGTGAACGTTTTCAGCGCAGGGAGTGTATATTGCATAACAAAATTTTTGCGGAATTTGTAAAAAACGACATGAAATTTTATAACTTTGGATTTAAATAGGACCCTTAATATATGTTTTTTTTTCTAAATTCATTTTTTATTTATGTTTTTTCTGAACTTTTTATCTGAACTTTCATAGAAAACCGGCCAAAATGGGTCACCTGCATAGACATAGGCCGCAAATCATCCGCTCTATCTATACCGCCTACGCTCTACCCAATAAAAAAACACAAAAATATTTGTATGTATAAATCGTAATATGGATATGATATTTTTTTTTCTTTTTTTGCAGTTTTACTGTACTAAATACAGTAAACGGATTCTAGTCATAAGTCTTTTTCGCGTGTTTGTACAAGCATGGGTTGATTAACATAATAGGGCCCGTGACGGATAACGTATAAAATTGATCCAAATGCAATTGCCAACCAAAATGCGATGAATAAAATTTGTTCACTCAATGAATCACCTAAAATATTAAAAATTTACGCCGATATTCTAACTCTATGTTTAGACATGTGCACCACATAACCCCTTATGTTATCAAAATTCCGTTATGTTAACAATTTTAGGGTTTTGATAAACTTCAATTTTCAATTATTTAACGCAATTATTAAGCATCTCAAAATCATTAAATGTTGAATTTTTTAACTCTATACCTCGTTTCCGGCACCATATTAGGTGTCAACTTATAACACACTAATGATAATAAACTTACTTGGTGGCAGTAGAGCTCCAATAATACTCATGGAAAAGGACACAAGAGCTAGAATAGGTATAATACGGACTTTATGCTGTGTCCAATCATGAAAAGGCGATTTCTTTTGATCATCCCAAACATAATTCCCAAGAAAGAAATCTATACCATCCTGAATTTATTCTCATTATTTTTTTTTTAATTGAAAAATTATAAACCATAGGAGGCCGTTACTTTTTTTCTAAATTTGGTCGTTTTTTTAGCACAACCCAAAAAAAAACTTTTTGAGGGGTCTCCCGTCCCCGTAGGACGATTTCGTAAAAAGACCCTTTTTGGCCCAAGAAGGGGTCAAATTTCAATTTGTCGGATTTTTTGACTTCATTTTCAGAATGAGTGATAAAATTCCCTTAGAACAAGTCGATTTGCCGCAAAAAAGCGGCCTTTATACTTTGTTACGATTTATCCTACAAGGAAAAAAAAATAAAAGTCATAAGTCAGTCGTTTTTAACTAAAGTCACCTGAAAGAGTCACCTAAAGCATAGACCTTCAATCTAGCCCTTGTTTGTGACAAAAATATAAAAATGTCTTTATGACCTAAAAAGTATCATTCTGGCTTAACCCTTAAAATCAATTGCATTTACCTGTCGAAATCCGTCACAAAAGTTATTTTTATAATATCGGACTGCTGAATTTTTGCCATCCATAACCAGTCCCCATTTTGTTCTCGTCCCCGTTCTGTTGAAAAAAATATTTTATTTTTATTGAAAAAAAAAACAGGATCAATATAATACCTTGTGTAATCTGTTTTGAGTGCACCTGTGCCAGCGTATTGAATACTGCACGCATCCGCATTGTCGGCCCATACTGTAAAAAAATGTTAGAAACTTAATAAGTTGAAAAAACCTCAACCTTGAAAAATAAAAAAAATATTTTTTTAAGTTAACACATTCACCAATCGTTAAGAACATTTTTTAATGAAATTTTCAGCCAAAATAAATGCAAAAAATGCAAACAAAAACACAAAATTGATTTTATAGAATATTTTTTAAACACGTTATTTTTTAATGACTCTAAAGTCCAATTTGATATTTTAATAAAATTGGCTTGGCTTTTCGGTCTTCTAAAAAATGTGTTGACTTTTTCTCCGTTCAAAAAAAAATCAAAACAAAAAAACAATTACCGGTATTTTGGCTTTTCTACGCCGATTTGTCGGTGAATCTCACAAAATTCTAATTTTGTAAACCCGAATATCCGATCCGCCGTGTTAGATTACATATAAATAGGTACTTTTATTCCCAAAACCGGCTGGTTAAATTTTTGTCACATTTTAACGGAATCCGTCCTAGACATGGCCTTAATTAAAGGCTTTATGGACCAAGTTCTAAGACCTTAAGGTCCGCCTTATATTTGTTTTGAAAACAGTGACCTTTATTTGCGAACTGAGTAAGGCCAAAACTCACCCAATATTTACTTACCACGGCAACTTTTTAAATCTCTTTTTTTTTTCAAAAAAATCAAATATGAAAACATGCATTGTCCAAGTGATATAAAATGATAAGAAGCAAAAATGAAGATGGCTTTATAAATCCATTTGTTACAAATTGTCTATTATAGTCTATGCGCTTCGTCGCTCTCGTTACCTTAGTGATAAACAAAGACAAAAAAAAACGATTTATGGCTTCATTTATTATTTAAACCGTTTTCTTTTGACATTTTTTTTTTGCGGGTTGGTTTAATACAAAAAAATGATAAATAAAAATAAATTGTATTTATATTGCGGATGCTAACGCCCAAAAGTGACCTTTATTAGGCAACCGCATTTTACCCGAAATAATGGCGAAAGGTTTTAATAATATATGAAGCCGTGAATCTGTGTTTTTTCTAAAAAGACGTATATATTAACGTTGGGTCAATTTTGAACAATTTTGACTTTTACATAAATTAAAACGTCACCCAATTGGGCCCAATATTGATTTTTTTTCGGACAAATAAAATTAAAGTTTTTTTATGACATTTGAAATAAGAATTCAAAAGAATAAATATTTCTAAAAATACAGTTGTGGATGTGAGAACGGTACAGTTTTTGGCGAAAAATCATCATGCGAAGAAAATTTTTAACTTTTTATATACAAAAGTTTAATAACTATTTATTTTAAATTATAAAAAAATATCAAACTATTTGTTAATGTTAACAAATACTTTTGTATTTTTTTTTATCATTTTCATTATAAAAACTTTTTATATTCAAAGTTCAAAAATTGCTTCTCAAAAAAATTTCACGTCCTCGAGCATGATAATTGTTCGCCAAAAACTGTACCGTTCTTACACCCACAACTATAGTATACCCACAACTATACCCACAACTATATATATATTTTTTTGCAACAAAAAAAAAAAGAAATTTACTGGTTCCTATGTTATTAAAATGAGTTTCTCGGGATAAATAAAAAAAAATGATATTGAAGATTATTCTTACTGTTGCGGTAGAGCGCTTCAAATGCGGGATGCATTGCAATTGTGTGTCCCGCTGTGATTATTCCAAGTTTTATCAGTTGACCTTCGAGAACAATACGAGCCAACATCGATTGAACAACGTTCGTACGGTCCAAACAATCGATACAATTCACGCGGAAAACGCCCGTCTAACAATCAATATTATATTTTACAAGCGGAAATATCATTTGGTATTTTTGGGACATCTGACTTCAGGGTTTTCATCCAAAAAAGATGTCATGTATGATTTCAAAGATTTTTTTTCCAAAAAGCATGCTTCTCAAAAAATCGACTTGACCTTATAACAATCCAAATAGCGGACCTTATAGTCAACCCCGCCTATTACTAAAAACAATGACTCGACTTTAGTTTAAAATGTCCCAGACATCATTTAAGTTAAAAAAACTGACTTGACCTTTTAAAAAGTCTACCTTATAACTCCTGTAATATACCGGTTGTATAACCGGAAACAATTAACAATATTTAGATGTTTTACCTGGCGCTGAAGAACAGTTGAATCATTGGTGGAAAAGTAGTAACCTTGATCGTCAAGGTCGGGTTTAAGTCGATCCATCAGTATTTGAAGACGATGCCAACGCATTTTAGAGCACTCCTTGTGAAAATCGAAATGAACGTACCTTCACAAAAATTATTTGAAAAAAAATGTTGCAAAATAATTTATTAAACGTCCCAAGATATTACGGCAAACAACATGAGGATCTTGATTTAAACTGACTTGCCCCAAACTTCCCCCAAAAAAGTATTTGTACATAAAAGTTTATACCCCTGTAGTATTTGCGAAAAATCGGAAAACCTTTAGGTGGTCTATGATGTCAGCCGTCTATGATGTCAGCCTTATAAGTTATAACCAGACCCTAAGTATAAAATTATAGAAAAAAAATCAACTTTTAACCCTTAGGTGGTTTTTATTTAAGGTTGCACCGATTTCTCTTTTTCGTTTCTACCGCTAAACATTAACTATTTTTTTTTTCATAGAAGCTAAAAGTTAGATTAAAATGTCTTCTAGATCACTACGTTGAGATATTTTCAATTCTTAACTCCTGGAGCGCATACGATTTTTTACCCCAAACCTTCTCGATTTTTATAATGTATTTTCCAGTATCAAGCGACGCGCGAAAATACATTACGGAGATACAAAATGGTGCAACCTTAAATAAAAACCACCTAAGGGTTAAAAGTTGATTTTTTTTCTATAATTTTATACTTAGGGTCTGGTTATAACTTATAAGGCTGACATCATAGACGGCCAAGTCCCAAAAAACTGAAGTCTAGTTAGACCTTAATTCACTCTCAAAATTGTTTATAACAATCTGATTTTTTTTCCACAATAAGCCCTTAGTGCTGGGAAAAAGTTCAAGAAGACATGCTTTTATAAAAAAAACGTGTAAAAAGACATGATTTATATAGACACAAAAATGTGCCAAGTTATAAGCACTACGCTGTTATCTTCTAGATATCCCTGTTCGCCCAGTTATTCTGGTATTTTTTTACATGAAAGTTGCACGATAACGGCGCAGGGGGTTTTCCAGTAGTCTCTATTTCCTACCGTCCGTTCCCCACTTTACGTCCATGCTATCTCTGGAATAAGGTCTTCATCCAAAAAAAACGTAAAAAGACATGATTTTGAAGTTTTTTTTCCAAAAAATATGATTCTCAAAAAAACTGACTTGACCTTATAACGGCACAAATGGCTGACCTTATAACCAACCCCCATGTAGTCTTATAAGACTTACTTGATCATTTTATTCTCGGCTCGATTGACAATATCAGAAAAGTTGGATTCTAGAATTTTCTCGCCGCCTTTTTGATCAATAAGATTGACCAAAATTTGGCGCCCATAAAGGACGACCTGCTCATCAACATGAAGCTTGAAGACTTTTAACTGGTCATAAGTCTGATTAATTTGCGGTTTTGGTTTGTACTTGATGTTTGACCGCTGACTCCAGCAGAGCGGAATTGAGCCGCGGGTTAAAACAAATGAGGCGATTGAGCGGTTATAAATTACCAACTGCTCAGTTTCAACATAGTTCGCCACGTAACCGTCTAAATCCGCACCACGCATAAAGTACCGTGTACCCGCTCATAAT
>SCLG01000383.1:140795-161080 GCA_004367875.1 Oikopleura albicans
TTTGAGCGAGCTCCGGTTATTTCTGATGGTTTTCGACAATTAAAAAATCCCAAAGTATTGGATTTTACCGCTTGTCTGTTTGACTAAAAACAGGATTTCCAGTTAACTCTAAACGGAGCTTTGTGTATAAAAATAATGTTTGAAAATATACCTGTTTTCTAGGGAAATGAGGGAATTGCTTTCATTTGGCGCTCCTTTTTGCTGTTTAATTGCGAGTTTTTCTTTTTCCAGTGATTCACGCTGTGCCCGTTGGAACTCATTTAATGCATTCGAGAAGCTGTTTGCCAATTTTGTCAAGGTCACTCGCCGTTCGCGTTTTTCCGCCTTTTAGCAAAGAGTTATTTCCTGTCGTATGATAATTATATAATGTTGTATTATTACACGGGGGTAAGACCAAAGTGCATAAAACGAGCATAAGACCTTAACAGACTCTATAACTACCGCTGTAACAGAATTATTTCATGAAAATGGGATAAAAATGAGTCTTTAGTGATCGTATTTGTGGTTTATAATTCGCCGAGAATAACTCAATTTTCTTGTTCATATTGCAAAAAAGCCAAGATTTTTGATTGGGCAAAAAGACTAACAATTTTTTTTAATTTTTGGAAATCCCCCCCTTTTTTTCTGGAAAAAGTAAGACTATTTTGTCTTATTTTGTAAAAGTCTGGCATTCAGACCCCGAATAATATTGAGTCAATATGCCTTTGAGGATTAGAATTCAAGATTGGGCTCAAAAATTCAATTAAAAAAAACTACTCACCGCGGTTTCGGGTTGGGGCAAGTCTTTTAGATCTTTGAGAAATCGCTCAGTATCGTGACATAATTTACGTGCTGTCGTCTGACGTTGTTGTCTGAATAATAAATTAAATCAGACATTTTTTATAAAGTCTGATTTTAAATAACGGTCGGTTATGTTACATAATTTCTTTAAAATGCAGTATCTGCTACTTTCGACATTAAAATGCCGCTGTTTTGGTTTTTTTGAAAAAAATAAATTCCCGCCCTTCGAGACCAAACCACGTGATTTTTTGGATAAAAATTTTCGATTAAATGGTAAAACACGAACATACCATTATTGAAGTTTGAAAGCGGTCTTCACTTTTTTTTTTCTTATTGATACGAATTGAAGACCGCTTTCAAACTTTAATAATGTTATTTTAACTTTTGTGTAAATATTTCAAATTGAAATGAAAAATTTATTTTGAAAAGAGTATTGACAATACTGTATTGTCAAAATTTATAGTCCCAAAAAAAATTTATTTTGAAAAGAGTTTGTCAAAAAACAAGATTTTTTCGAATTGCGAAATACTTCAGAATTTGCGGGAGAAAATCAGTAATGTTGCAAAAAAATGACATTCAACGAAATAAACGTCTTTTTTATGTGAATTCCTTCCGTAGTAACGCCGTTCATATTTTTTTTTTTTTTGTAAAAAATGTGTTTTCATTAATTAAAATCGTATTCATGAAATATACATAATTGAGGGAAAATTATTGCGTTTTTGGTGTGTTCTCAAATCTAACAATATTCTTCAGGTTATGTCGTCTTTTGCTTATTGTTCATTTCGATAAAACTCGACGTTTATTAATAGGTCTCATCCCGGAAATTTTAGCTGAAAAATTGCCGTTATGAAAAAAAGAGTCCAGTACTTACAATTGACTTCGAATATCTGAGTTATCAAGTTCGGTTCCGATTTGGTTTGTAAGTCTTGTGATTTCTTTGACATGTTGTGATATTTTGGAGGTGTTGGCGGCGACTACTTGTGTAATTCTATTGTAGTCCATATTGCTACTACTTGTTCCACCCTGGCTGCCATATTGCATTCCTGCTCCACCCCCACCAAAATCACCACGACCGTAACTCATAACTTTTTGTTCGGTTTTTTTTTCCGGGATTATTTTTTGCTTTTCCTGTGTCTCTTGTGATTTTTTTTTTCTCTCAAACTTTCTTTTTATTTACGTTTTCAGTGAAATGAAAAAAAAAAATAATATAAAACGTAATGGAGAAATGTGGAGAATCGAACAAAATCTAAAGTGAATGTTTTAGCCAACGAAAACAGCTCAATGTCGACCAATCAGCGGGCAGAGATGAGTCATGTGAGACCAATGACTCATTTTAATAATGCGACCTTTCAGACTCGACGTTTATTTTTTTGTTGTATGCATTATTAGGTAAAACTCCTGGGAATTTCGAAGAAACAAAAGTTAGGAAATGCTGCATGATTTATCGATTTTTCCGTACGATTTTTCGTATTATCTTTCAGAATGACTCAACGTATAATTATATACAGTCCTCAGCTGAGCTCAGTCCCTTAAGTGCCGCACTCAAGCCGCCAAAAACGCGGCACTTAAGGGATAGTTTGCCTCCAAAGGCCATATTTTAATTAAAAAACAATATATTTTGTTCATATTTCAAAAATCGAAAAAAAATTATCAAAAAATAAACAAATAATCTTGAATATTTTCATTTTCAAGCTAAAAACAGTTATAGAGCAGTACTTTTTAATATAAGAGAATGACAAAATTATATTTTTAAAGTGGCAAAAAGGAGGTTTTTTAATGAAAAAAAANGTTTAACTCTCAGGAGTCCATGGACGCGTACGGACGTCCATTACTAGGATGAATTTCGGGAAATTGAAATTTTGAAATGAAACTCAGAAATTGATGAAACTCCTTATACACAGGGTGCGTAGTTATCTTGCGAACTTGGTCCTCCAAAAGTCGCAAGATAAGCGTACGAGCGGCAACTTTTGCACGATAACTGCGCAACCCGTGACCATGATACAAGTCGAAAAATGACTGAAAAATTTTCATCGTGTCACATGTTGGCACTAGAGAGCAATTTGTATTTTCCACTACTAGATGATTTTGTGGCCATAACTGGACAACCAAATGGTTTGCGAGATTTCTGACAAAATGAACAACTAGACCCAAAAATAACTTTCGTATACTAGTCAAAAAGTAAAAATATAAGCACCGGTGCGGTGAACCCCTCTTTTACCCGCAATCTTCTCGCTATACTGGCGAACCAGCGGGTGACTTGAAAAGAAAAAAAAAGTTTTTATCAAATTTTGAGCTCACTATATATTACGAGCATGAGTATAGTGACTATACTATAGTCTACCGTATAAGGAGATAAAAATTAACCTCTTAACTACCAGGGGGACATTGGTGCAAATTTGCACCAAACGCCTTAAATCGACCGAAAATGATTGTAAACTGGGCTTAATCGAAAATCGCTGAAACAGGGGTCTAGTCAAATTTTATGAGAAACAATATAAAGCATACAATGAAACTGTTTTTCGGATAAAAATTCCAGAATTGGATTTTTTCGGATGCGTTCGAGATCGGCAATTTTATATTCTTGCTTGTTTCATCCTGAAAACCCTGAAACAGGTGTCGACTCATTTTTAGAGTTTTTTTTAAGAACACTTTGTTGAGAGTACCCTTTTGGGGAGTACCCCATATCCTATATGGGCCATATGGGTACCTAAATTTTCAAAATTGGTACATCCACAAAAGTACCCCCCAAAAAAAATTCCAACAAAATTAGTCGACACCTGCTTCAGGGATTTCTGCTATTCGTTCGTTTTATACCAAAATTATCGGCGGAAAGACTTTTCATATTTTCAGCGCCTTTCAACGCAAGCGTTGACCAACGCTTGAATTTTTCCCAACGCTCCCAACACGTTGAGAATAAAATTTAACCAACTCTCAACGCCCAACAATTCTTTGATGCTTTACGGATAAGTGGAAGACTATTTTAAACAAAAAAGAGAACATGTCGAATGGGCGTCTTGCTTTTACATAGCATACATGCAATATAAAATTGCGTTGAGCGCTGGAAGAAATTTGAGCGTTGGCCTAAATCTTGGGAAGAAAATTTTCCTCAACGCTTCCAACACTGCTTGTCCCTTGTTTATGTCCCTTATTTTGAAGGATTACTTTTGTATGACACAGGTACTCGTTCACCTATAAATTGTGTTTGAATTGATTTTGAAGTCTAAAAATAGAATATTGGTGGTTCTCAAAATCAAAGAACAACTTTTTTTTCGACCTCCCCAAATCAAAAAACTAATTTTGCAGATCGATAGAGCTCAAAAAACTAATCACATCTACAAAAAAATTNTTTTTTTTTCAATTTTGACCATTTTTCACCTTAAAAGTTGATGCATTCGTTTAACCCCCTTAAACACATTTTTTTTGCCTGATTTTTTGTTCAAACTGGTCAGTAAATAAATCCCTCGACATGTTTTTGGATCTAGGTCGATAGACCACTTCTGTCCGCCCAGGTGGACAAATGACCGAAAAAAGGGATTTTTCAGAATAAATAGATTTTGAATTTCAAAAACCGCCATTGACCATAAAAAAGATTGTTTGTTTCAAAAAAATACCACTCGACCACCCTTGACCATGTTAGTAGTCCATTTGACCACAAAATGATTTTTTTTAGAATTTTCCCCTTTTTTGAAAGGGCCAACACGAATTCTTTGTTTTTTCTAGTTATAATATGTGTTTTTTTGATATTTAATCGAATAAAAAGTATTCGAGGTCAATTGAGGTCATTTGAGGTCAAAAAATAAAAATAAAGAAAGTACTTTTTTTCAATTATGACCATTTTTCACCTTAAAAGTTGAAGCATTAGTTTAACCCCCTTAAACACATTTTTTTTGCCTGATTTTTTTTTAAACTGATAAATAGATGAATACCTCCACATGTTTCAGGAATTAGGTCAATAGACCACTCCTGTCCGCCCAAGTGGACAAATGACCAAAAAATGATCATTTTTTAAAAGTACCTTTATATCAATAGTGAAACTAATTCTTGACCACAAGATTACGATTTGTTGCAAAAAAATATCCCATGACCAGCCCTAACCACCCAAGTGGTCGATTTGATCACAAAATGAATCCGTTTTTTTGAAAAATTTGCCCGACCCTTCTTACATTTTGCCGAAAACCACTCCTGTCCACCCAGGAGGACAGATGACCAAAAAAAATGGATTTTTTATAATCATTCCCATGACAGAGCAGCCCCGCGAAGCGAGGCTGAGTATCCGCCTATAACCATTCCCATGTCAGAGCAGACCCGCGAAGCGGGGCTGAGTATGCGCGTATAACTATTCCCAAAACAAAGCAGCCCCGCGAAGCGGGGCTGAATATGCGCGTATAACCATTCCCATGACAGAGCAGCCCCGCGAAACGGGACTTAGTATGCGCGTATAACCAGTCCCATGACAGAGCAGCCCCGCGAAGCGGAGCTCAGTATGCGCGTATAACCAGTCGCATCACAGAGCAGCCCCGCGAAGCTGGGCGAACTATGCGTGTATAACCATTCCCATGACAGAGCAGCCCCGCGAATGCTGAGTATACGCGTATAACCATTCCCATTTTGCAGATCGATTAAGCTCGAAAAATTTATCACATGCAAAACAAAACTTTGAAATGTACTCAAGAAAATTTTTTTTTCAATTTTGATCAATTTCACCTTAAAAGTTGAAGCATTAGTTTAACCCCCTTTAACACATATTTTTTTGCCTGATTTTTTTTAAAACTGATCATTAGATGAATACCTCGACATGTTTTTGAAATTAGGTCAATAGACAACTCTTGTCCGCTCAGGTGGACAAATGACCAAAAAATGACAATTTTTAAAAAGTACCTTTAAATCAATAGTCAAACTAATTTTTGACTATTATATCACAATTTGGTGCAAAAAAATATCCGATTACCAGCTCTGACCACTCAAGTGGTCGATTTGACCAGAAAATAATTTTTTTTCAATTTTGCCTTTTTTGAAAGGGCCAACTCGAATTCTTCGTTTTTTCTAGTTATAATATATAATTTCTAAATAAATCGGGTTATACGCGCATACTTAGCCCCGCTTTGCGGGGCTGCTCTGTCATTGAAATGGTTATACACGCATAGTAAGCCCCGCTTAGCGGAGCTGCTCTGTCATGGGAATGGTTATAAAAAATCCATTTTTTTGGTCCACCTGAGTTGACAGGAGTGGTTTTTGGCAAAATGTAAAAAGGGTCGGGCAAATTTTTCAAAAAAACGGATTCATTAAAAGTTTATGAAAAAAAGTGGCTTAATATGATAAAATAAAGTTTCAGGTCTTAAATAAGCAAAAAAAAAATTTTTGACCTCAAATGACCTCAAGTGAACTCGAATACTTTTTATTTGATTAAATATTGAGAAAATACATATTATAGCAAGAAAAAACAAATAATTCGAGTTGGCCCTTTCAAAAAAGGGAACAATTGAAAAAAAATCATTTTGTGGTCAAATCGACCACTTACATGGTCAAGGGTGGTCAAGTGGTATTTTTTGGAACAAACAATCTTTTTTATGGTCAATGGCGGTTTTTGAAAGTCAAAATCTATTTATTTTGAAAAATCCATTTTTTTGGTCATTTGTCCACCTGGGCGGACAAGAGTGGTCTATCGACCTAATTCCAAAAACATGTCGAGGGATTTATATACTGATCAGTTTAAAAAAAAAATCAGGCAAAACAAATGTGTGGAAAGGGGTTAAAATNAATGTTTAAAAAATGCACGTCAACGACATCCGTTATAAAATCAAGCGTAAAACATGAGGCTGATTCGATTATCAAGAAACATGACTGGCTCTAAAATTAAGTTTATTTTAATACTTTACGTGTGACTTGATTTAGCTGCGTTTTTTTTACACTGTCAAAGTGTAATCCAAAATGTTATAATCGTAGATGTAGTATAACGTTATGCATTCTTTTCAATTAACTCTTATTGGACGTTGGATGCGCGCACTCGCCACACTGCCAATATGTTGCAACATCAATATACAACTTTTTCTAAACAAAATTTGGGTCGCAAATAGATCTCATTTCCTTCAAAAATACAAGCGATACTAATACAGGAAATAAATTTATAACCAATCCCTGTAATTTTCATGGAGATTTGTATGTCTAGCTTTTGATAACATCGATTAAGGCTGAATTTGGGTCGCAATTGGCGAAATAAAAAAAGAGGCGGCCATGGAAGAGGTCATCTCATTTTACATTGACGTGATTGGTTAGAGGTAAACCAAATTCAGCCTTAATCGATTTTATGTTTTTTTAGTACAGTCCAATAGGTTTGCCATATTCGTATTATTACCTCCAGTAAGTAAAACTCGGAGGAGTTGAAATCGCCGTTCGATTAGGTTTAAAAAATATAAATGACTCGAATTATAAACATTGGAGTAATAGTAATCTTATTATTCAAAAGATGCATTATGTGTTTTCGGCGCTTTTGATTGGCCCCAAGCAGCGCTGATGGATGTGTTCACGTTGGGCCAATTGCACTGCTTGATATTTGATACCGAACATGAGCTTTTTTTTATCTTGAGGCGATTCGTCATTTAAATATTTCATTACTATTACTACACTGTTTATATTCCAGTCATTTACTTTTTAACCTACACGAACGGCGATTACAACTCGTCTGAGTTTTACATTCCATTGACTGTTATAAGACTCGTTTATAGTCAAAGTGGGCAGAGATGACTCATAAAAAAGATGGGCCTTCGTCCAATCGACAGAGAGCGGGATAAAAAGTGCCGAGTAATTTAGCCCGGTTTGATTATAAACGAGTCTTATAAAAAACTTTTGCTTTTAATTTGAACAAATTGTATGGGTGTAATGTTTCATGATTTTGTGTTTCCTCTTACGAGTTAAACCCATGCCATCCAAACGTAATCGTTTATTATTTGATTATTTTAGTAAATTACTTTGCTTAGAATAGCCCACTGTTTTCCGCAAGAACTGTTGACACCAAATTTTATTATGGAGCATACGCTTCTAATGGTTATTTTAATTTCATGAGCTCATTCAAACCAAAACGATTTGGATCAAATTATTGTTTCGTTTTTCAATTGAAACTGCAATTTTGAAACTTTATCGCATAACCTAATGACTACCAAGTACCAAGTAGTGTATGTTTTTGTACCCGTGGGTTGGTATTGGTGGTTCTCATAATCAAAGAACAACTTTTTTATCGACCTCCCCAAATCAAAAAACTAATTTTGCAGATCGATAGAGCTCGAAAAACTAATCACATATGCAAAAAAAAAATTAAAAAAAGTACTCAAAAAAGTACTTTTTTTCAATTTTGACCATTTTTCACCCTAAAACTTCATACCTTTTTTAACCCCCTTAATTTAAGGGCCTTAAACATATTATTTGGTGAAAAATGGTCAAAATTGAAAAAAAAGTACTGTTTTGAGTACTTTTTCAAAAATTTTTTTTGTAGATGTGAGTAGTATATACGTGAGCGCACTTTTTGGATCCTAAGTCAAGTGTTTTCCTTTGAAGTACCGCGGCATGCCGCCAAGTGTAAACAAGCACTTAAGTGCCCAATTAACCCTAAGTCAAGGGTTTTTCTGTGAAGTACCGCCCCAAAATAAACAAACCCTTAAGGGCCTTAAATCAAAATTCAAGGAGTTTTCTTTTAAGTACCGCTAATTAATATAAACAAATCTTAAACCTAACCCTAACTCTAACCCTAACTAACCCTAACCTAACCCTAATTGTAACCCTAACCCTAATCTTAACCCTAACCCTNGGGAGGTCGAAAAAAAAGTTGTTCTTTGATTTTGAGAACCACCATTATAAACGTAATTTAAATGGTATTATGGAATTACTTTCGTAAATCGTTTCTAACCGTACCCCTTTGATGTATATAATCACAAAATGCCGTGCAAAGGTTAATAAAACAAAAACGGCTTTAAATAAATTCGTGAGATATCAGGAAAGTATGTCAAATGGACTAAGTCAGATCAAATCATTTATTTCAAAATGAAAAAAATCAATGTAATTTATATTTTTTCGGTTATTCAATATGAGATATCATTTGTGAAATCCTCAGGTAGTAGATATTCATCTTTGTATTCCCGTTGTTGTACGCATAATTTACGATAAGAACCCAAATCCCATAAAGGACCCTCCCGTAACGGAGGTTTATCCCTTAACGTACGCTTTTTCAGTCAAAAAGTCATTACCCCATAAAAGATCAACCCCATAAGTTATGGGCCATAACATATCAAAAACACCGTAACATTTTGGGGTCACCCGATTTCTAAAAAAATCGAAACGTAATTAGCATAAAGGCGTCATTTTCGGTTTGAGAGCAGGGACAGTCTGTACTATTATACACAGCATTTTTTTGGGTATTAATAATGATGGTTCTCAAAATCAAAGAACAACTTTTTTTCGACCTCCCCAAGTCAAGAAACTTATTTTGCAGATCGATAGAGGTCGAAAAAATAATAATAAAAAAAATTTATAATAAGTACACAAAAAGTACTTTTTTTTTCTTTTTTGACCACTTTTTGACCTAAAAAGTTCGTCTTTTTAGAAGATTTGCTCGCCCGAATTTTTCACATTTTGTCGGAAAACATTTCTGTCCACCTTTGTGGACAAATGACCCAAAAAATGTTTTTTTTTCAAAATTACTAGAAAATTACCATCCAAGATCGGTTTGTTTACCTCGGGGAAGGTTTAATTGCAAAAAAATACCCTTTGACCACCTTGACTACCCAAGTGGTCGATTTGACCACAAAATGAGCTCTACCGATATGCAACATTAGTTTTTTGATTTGGGGAGAAAAAAAGTTGTTCTTTGATTTTGAGAACCACCGATACTGTATTATTTTCTAACAAATTGTTACTATTTTTTATTTATTTAGATATTTGTGAAGGAAACCGTAAAATTTATGACTCATCGAAAGCGCCGGGCTCAAGAGGGTGCTATACGGCGTCGAGTAACGGATCATCCTGTACAATTCATCCGTCAT
This sequence comes from Oikopleura albicans, assembly GCA_004367875.1. NCBI lineage: Eukaryota > Metazoa > Chordata > Appendicularia > Copelata > Oikopleuridae > Oikopleura > Oikopleura albicans. Next base: position 150,605 of record SCLG01000383.1, read on the forward strand.
GTATACATCTAGAATGCGGCCAAAATGCTATGAAAGGACGTTTTCATTTTGACATTTTCAATCTTGACCCTTATTCGGTAAAATTGAAATTTCCAGACGGTCCTGAATCTTATTGGAATCAGGTGACCTTCAATCGCCAACGCATTGGTGACATGCTGGGCTCGGCGAACTGCTCGGCAGGAAATATTGCATTTAACCAGTGGTCAAATGAATTTGAATTTGAAATTCCCTACGGTGATTGTAATATGAAAGCAGAGCACGTTTTACGCGACGATCTTATGTGAGTAAACTACGTTTTAAGTGAATTTTTAACCCTTTGAAAATTTTAGGTATATCAAGTTTTCAGAAGAATTTAGCTTCTACTATGAACCGATCCTAGCGGGGGTATGTTAACACATTATTTTTATTTGTGAATGAAATTGATTTTTTGTTATTAATATTAGTCATAAATTAAATATTAATCATAATTTATGAGTCATAATATCAATTTTAATGCCGTGGTAAGGCTTTTTTGAGTTGAATTCGTCGTACGTAGGTTAAAAAATAAATGACTGGATTTAAACATTGTAGTTATATTAATGAAATTGTATTATTCAAATGATGCATCCCTCCTCAAGATAAAAAATAAGCTCATGTATCAAATATCAAGCAATGCAATTGGCCCCATGTGAAAACACCGCCAGCGCTGCTTGCAGCATCACTATCTTTCGAGCAACAAAACAAACAAAAACACCTTAGAGATTTATAATCCAAGTCATTTTTCAACCTACGCCCGACGTTTTCAACTCTTCAAGGCCTTACAATTCAAGAATTTTTGTCAACAATTGGTCGCTGTTTATACCGTCCAGCCTGTAGAACTGCGAATTTTTCTTATTTCATGATTTTCTCACGTGTGAAGTCTAGAAAACGCGTAGTAAGACCACTCATTCACACTTTAAAATCAAAATGTAAGATAACGTTTTTTACAATACTTTTTTAAAATAAGGTACATTTCGATGATGCTTTCGTTGGCCAAAAGGGATTTCATTGTTTATTTTCAAGTTCAACCACAACAAGCAAAAGTCGGTTTGAACTTGCCACCGGAATTTACATTTCGGGAATTGAACAATTTACCACATGGAATCACGCAATCGCCATTGACTTTTTTGCCGATGAAACTTATCGGAAAAAGGCGTCTCGAAATCGATTAGTCGGCGAAGAAGTGTACTTTCGAACAAAATGGGATCAACAATTCGCCGACAATTTCAATGTTCAATTTTATCTCAATACCTGTCGTTAGGGTGTTCACACTGATTTTATATGATATTAGATTCGGATGAATTTCTGGCGTTTTTTTATAGGTATATATAGATCCCAGTTTTGTTCAAACTGAACCATAGCTTTTCTGAAAGTTACATGATGCAATTTGAGCCGAAGAGTACGAATTTGAAATGAAAAAATGAAAATAGGACATATTTAGCGACAAGAGAGCATTTTACGCTAAAAAGGCTATTTAGGACAAAAAAAAAATCAGCTTGGACAGCCTACTTGTAGTTTATGGGACCGCAATTCGCCGGATCGATATTATGATATTATCAAAAATGGCTGTTCTTCCGAACTGGTCATGATGCAGCGTCATTCTCCAAATTATCGGAATAATACGGAACTCCGGTATAGCTACAAAAGTTTTTCATTTGACCCTACATCCAATAATTACAATATGGATTTATTGTGCGAAGTTAACTTCTGTTTAAAAGCGTCACTTGAAAAGGCAAGTTGTGGCGTTTTTTCATGCCCACCGGGCTACTTTGTATAAACGATGTTGGAGAACGATCAATTCAAAAGAACTAGAATTCGAAGAAAATCTCAAACTATATAAAGTGACGTTATGAATTTCATAACATTGACCCGTAGATTCTCCGTTGCACCTGGGCTGCATCCGTCGCAGCTGGCGGCCACAGGTAACAAAATGCCACCCAGATGCAGCAAACTATTCATGGGGGCACTCCGCCCCCAAATATTCATGAACAACGACCAAGTTTAATTATTAGTGTTCACAAACATCCAATAAATACTCCGACGTACAAGATTTGTTTCACTTTATAAAATTGGTGAATGAAGTAAGATTCGAACCCACGACCCCAAGAGATTGAACCGTAGAGTTTATAATTTATCAAGACTTATTAAAGATACATCAATTCAGGTAACGAGAGCATCTTTTGGTGGGCACAATAGATTTCACAAGTTTTTTATTACTGTTTTGTCGCTTAAATCTTTGAAAATGTCAGTTATTTATTAAAAAAAACTATTTATTTTTTCCAAATGTTTTTAAACTTCTAAAATACAGAAATCAATCAATAAGGAAGCTTAAACCATCTACACCACCCTGAGCCTATCGTATGTCAATATCAAATGTCGCCGGAAAAATAAAATTTAAGACAGATCATTTTAAGTTAGAGATTTAAGATTAACTGACTTTAAATTATTTCACCACGCATACCAATCATGGGGATTCCACACTACTGTATATTTTGTATGCTTTACCGACTAGGTGGGTGTAATGTCTAATAATTCCCGATTGTTCCGAACTTTGGAGGTTGCAGGTCAATAATAAACAGGGCACCGGCAATCGGTGGCGCTAAAAAGGGAGTGGGGTTCTTTCGCGATCATTTGTAGTCGCGAAAAAACCCGTTTATGAGTACTTTGCGACCACACCATTTGGTCGCGAATCGTTGTTCAAAAGATGGTTTCGCGACCACATGGTCGCGAAACGGCGTTTTGGGGGGGAGGTTTCGCGACCAAATGGTGTGGTAGCGAAATTACTCATAAACGGGTTCTTTCCTTCTCTACCCTTCACTCTAAAAAGGGACGAAACTTGAAAAATCTTGTACACTTTTGGCCATCACAAATTTGTCAAATAACTCTGCAGGGCAAAGTTGAAGTAGCTGGATTAAAAAAAAACTTTGCCCGATAAGTTATCGGCGATAACTGTGCAGCGGGTGCAGACTGTATACTGTATACTGAGCCATGTACATTTTCCATTTACCAGCCGCCACTTTTGTTTTTAAGACTTGGATGCTGATTACGGAGTCGTGTCTAACAATTAAGAGAATATTTACATTATGTTTTGTTTGAAAATTGGGCAAAGTTTGTTTGTTTATCAGGTGGCAAATTGCTTGTTCAATCTATGTGATAAAGACGTAAAAATTCTACCATTTATCTCCGCTTTGTCCATAATTTAAAATTGCAAAGCTGAAAAATAATTTGTGAAATTGATCCCTTTAGAACCGTAATGAACTTTTTTCAAGTTCAACATTGAAAAAATAGGTCTTATTTTTCGTCTGCATTTTACAATCAAATATTTTGCCTTCATCAGGTTTATTGTATGTTTCGTAGAACTTTTCACAAATTGACAAATTAATACAGTCCTGAGTCAGGACTCCTGACTTTCTATTTGTGATATATTTTGCGATTCTGAAAAACGGGCACAACTAGAAAGTCGATGATAACCGTTTTAAAATCTATGATTTGTTATAGGTCAACTATACGAATCATTTTAAATGATACACAAAATGAAATTTAAAATACGAAAAAATTTTCCTATGGCATTATCAAATTACGATATAAAGGGCGGTGCCTGATAATGGAGGGTTTAAGAATTTCAAAAAGGCCCTTTATTTAACACGCCCTTCCTTATCAAGCTCTCCCTCGTAGAGGTACAGGTGAAGTTTCTCAGAAAAAATAGCAATTTTTTTTTAATTTTCCGGAAAACCATTCTAACAAGAAACTTGCTCTAGTTTTTTAGCTCACCTTTTTAGCTCACCTTCTTACCGCCTCATCTTTTGAGTTACTCACGTTTTACGAATTTTTTTATGACAAGCTCGACCTTTCGACATCCTCATTTATTTTGTATACGCCACGTACCAGTTATCTTATCACCAAAATATTACCAATTTTAACTGCTTTCCGGTAGGGTATCCGCGGTTAAAATCGAGGGTCTTCAAATCACTCTAAAAGGTTGTGCAACGAATTAAACATCTTCCACTGAGCAAAAAATGTCATTACGACAAATTCCTAACTTTAACTCTTAGGGGTCAAAATGGGCAAAAACGACGTTTTTTTAGAAAAAATCAATTTTCTAGAAATTTAGGCCTTGGGTCTCCCCAGTTTTTTTTCCTATATCACGCTTGATTATATTGCATCCTTTTAGTAAAAAATGAAAATGAAAAAAAGAATAGGATTAATTTCTGGGTGAATTTTTATTAATAATAATAATAATAATAAAACACGGTGTTTGACTTTTAACCCATAAGAAATTTATTTTCTGTGGATTGAACTTTAGAATTTCATATTTACATATAGACAAGTATGGTGTGATTATTACAAGTAGGAACACAGTTATCATATACAGAGGGTAGCCCCGTTATGCAATTGATCTCATATCATAAGTAGCACATTTATGAGTCATATTTGCAAAACATAGCATTGAATGAAAATTTTACAAAATGCATTTTCTCTTCAATGAAAATGCGCATCAAAATTTATAAATATTTTCATTTTGTTATGCCGTATTTTTGTAATTTTTGTTGGTATAAAGCTTTAATTAAGTTATAAAGGTCAACTTGATACCGAAGAGGCCCAAGTTCCAATTTTTTTCGGGCACTTTGGGAGATTGTTCCTTTTTTTGCCGTCGTTGTTTGGTTCAAAATTTGATCACCGATTTTTTCGTAGACATCCGGTGCTCCCATAAAAACCGACGGAATCATTTGTTCCAGTAAACTAGGGATAAATAATAAATCATATTCAATATATACAGTATTGGGTAAAATAACGTGCTTCTCGCTTTTTCAAATTTTGTATTCTAAATTAGAATAGGCTATTATAGGCTCAAAACTAGAAAAACGAGAAGCGCGTTATTACACCTCATACAGTAGTACTCAGCGTAAGACATGAATTCCCGTCGTTTTTCTTTCGCCTTTTCTAGATAGGCAGATTCTGATTTTTTCGCAAGAATAATTTACCAAATTATCTGGACAAGGATATTGGAATTCCGGCCTAATAAAAATGCTCTTTGGCGGCTGAAGGTACATTCTCAAAGTTTTTTTTTAATTGATTAAAAGTGAAAAAAAAATAAAAAAGTACAAACTACATTTTTGCCACTATGAGGTCAAGTTCATTTAAAATTAAACTTTGAGGTCACCTGAAGGTCGAATTCGTTTTGAACTATTTTTCGAGTATCAAGAGAACGGTTTAAAAAAAAATCAACATAGAAAATAGCTAAAAAGGGCTACAAATTCCCCTTAGCGCGCAGGAGTTAAAATATCTATAACAGGGTTTGTAAGGAATGGTTTGTTAGAACGAATTTGTCATACATGTGACAATATGTCTCTGCCGGATGTATAATTATTTCATTTTTTTAGAATACGACGCTTATGTAACCACTTCCAGCCCTGGTGTGGTTAAGATAAATAGTGGCCTGGCGGTTAGGGTGCCCGAAAGATAAAATTCGTTTTATAAACAATTACCTCAAAGTATTTTCAATGTCTTCCAAAATGCCGATGACGAAGTAATGGTTTATAACATGTTTCTTCGCTCGTTCCAGCGCCTTTGGCCGGTTGTCCGACTAAAATAAAGTTATATACCGTATATGATATACCGCGTGGAACAGCGGTTAAAGTACCAATTTAATATATACCCATTTAATATATATGCTTAAATCCCCTTCAAGATTTCTTATTGTTTAAGGCCAAAACGGTTTTACTCAAAACTGTTCCATACAATACAAATTGTGTTAAAAACCAACATGTTAAATTTCCGAATTAGCGAAACATCTTAACTCAACATCTTAACTCTCAGGGGTTCCTTTGCTGTGCCTTCGTCCACATATCTCGATGAGTTTTGCGAAACATTAAAAAAAATTAAAATTAATTGACACCCGTATAAAATGGGCCATATTGAGACAGTTTGAGTACAATTTAAATATCTAGTTTTTAAAACTAATACGCAGTTCCATTTTTTTAAGTGTTGCACATGGAATTTTCTGTGAGTTAACTCTCAGAAGGAATATGAGAAATCGTAATCCATAGGAAGAATGATGTACCGTATGTGCACACATTGAAAAAGGTATTTCAGTATTGATCAAAATTACATCTATTTTTTATAGTACTTTATAGTAATATACCATTGAGACTTTTTTGCACGAAAAAATACAATTTTTTTGAAACAAACATATATGATGCAGATATTACGTAATAGTGCAGAGATTACGTAATAATGAAGAGATTACGTAATAATGCAGAGATTACGTAATAATGCAGAGATTTCATCAACATAATCTTCGCATCAAACTGCATCCTATATGTGAGTTTCAGAAAATTATACTTTTGTCCGTGCAAAAACGTCTGAAACCTACCAATTATGAATCGACTAACAACATTTTTTTACGGTAACCAAAATTTGCCAGAAATGCCGTCATTATTTTTTTTCCCAAAGTTGATAGGCCTTTTTGACCGATCATCATCACTTTATAAATTTCATTTACGAAAAAGTGGCATGTGTGCACTGCACACTGTACATATTCCACAGAGCCTTTGGCACAGACACTGTGTCTGTTATCTACGCGTTAAGGTTTAGCAATAGCTAGTTGAATTGTATTCTTGTTGTATACTTATGTTTTATTAGTCGTGCCCGGCTAGCTCAGTCGGTAGAGCGTTGGACTCTTAATCCAACGGTCGTGGGTTCGAGCCCCACGTTGGGCGCAGCTTTTTTTCATGGAAGTTTTTCTTACAGTACTTAGTAAATTGTTACCCCCAAAAGACATGTTTGATGCTCGAGAATACCGTACTATTTGGACGAAGTGTCCTAACATTATTGTCCATTATTATTNCAAATAAACGGGATAAAAGTTCGAAGAAGGCGAGTGACTTGCGCTGCGCAATGAATTATGCAAAGTGTGCATATTCACCTGGGACACACATTAGTACGATATCCAAATTAGGAAAAGTAAAACGCGGAAATGTGATCAAATCGGAAACGGGTTTAGAAATGGGGTGTGGTTGATTTTGTAACTGACTTCGCTGTTAACGAAATTACGAAAAATACACATCGAATTTCATCGGCATAATCACATCGCGCCTTTTTTTGATGAAAATGACCTTGAGAAATTCCAAATTGGGAAAAACACAAAAATACTATTGATTCGGCAAAACAAAGTCCCGATTCACAAATCAATAAATTATTTATAAAAAAACGGCGCAAAGCGTAGGCGAATCGAGTGAAAAATTTTCCGCGAAAAGGCCAAAGATTATACACTCCTTGCGCTGTTATCTTTTGTCCGTTCGCTCCGTTATATTGTAGATTGGTTGGCCCAGTTTATCAACAAAAAACGCCTACGCATTGCGCCGTTATCTTGCAAAAATTCCCGTTTGCTCCGTTATTCTGCGGATTTTTCTTGCGCCAAATTTACAAAAATGACAGCATAGGAAGTGAACGACCGACAGGGCGCAGCGGAAGGATAACACCGCACCCGGTATATATTGCACATTTAAACAACGCCAAACCGTTTTCCGAAAAAAATCGTGAACTATTGTAAGCGTAACACCTTAATTGTCTCAAGCTGCCAATTTTGATTCGCCGGGTTACCATAACAACGCTCAAAAACAAATAATAATTTCTTCCTTTTGTGTTACGCTTACAATTAGCGCCTTAAGTCATTTCCAACCTAATATTATTTTGAAGAAAAGGTTTAGCGGGAAATAAGGGAAAGGGATAAATCAAAGTTAGTGTATGAATCATACAGTATGATAAACAATTAAACTTGCCTGCCCGGATGCAGGACTACAAATAATCTCATTCATCATACTTTAAAAACAGTACAGTGTCAAGTACGAATGTAATCGAATGTTAATTAATCACGTTTAATATAACTGGATTTAATTAACTGTTACGTGCCGTTCAAGAAATATGGTCACCTACCGTTTAACCACTGCCGCGGTTCAACATCGTTTTTTTTTTACTTTTCATTCACGACAATTTGCGCCGCATTTTAACCACTATTTGATATTTCAACGGTGATAAATCAACTGATAGGAAAACCATTATAACCTAGATAATGCTGTTTTTCCAGCTTACCCTGTCTATTTTTAATACTGTCTTTCAGAAAAAGAAACTCGTTATGGTAAAAGTTACACAAAAAAAACCCCTTTTCTGGCAGAAGCACGAGAACTGAAAAACCGGAAAACGGCGAAACACGGAAACGGACAAAGTTTCCTCCGTTTTTTCAGTTTTCGTGTTTCCGCAATTGGTCTTTTGAAAAATGACATTGCCTAAATTGCTATGCGTCGTTTGCAAGTTCAATAAGAATAACCGGTTGATTTTCGGTAAACCATATACGCTACAGACAAAATAATAACTGATCAGTGCGTGGGCGGACATGCTAAAATGGTACTTGCTTACAAGGTATAAATTATACCGTATAACGTGTAAAAAGTATCAAAAGAACCTAGGGACCTTTAGGGCCCATAAAATGAAAATATAATTTAGCCAAATTGTAAAGCGTAAAAGAAAAAAAACGGTTTTGATACCTTTTAAGACAGTACCGCTAAAAATGAAATATTAAAAAAATATGACGAAATATTGCATTTCGGTAAAATAAGTCCTCGAAGGATAACTGCGCAAAGGTTATATGTTAAATTCACTAAAATTATTTAAAATTTTTTATTACAAATATCCCCTTGATGTGTTTGGGGGTTAACAATTATATTCAATGGTCATCAGAATGTTTTCAATGGGCTATTTCAAAATGGGCTTTTAGGCTTTCGTTTTTATCCACGTTCTTCGAATCCACTTTTTTAATTTCAATATTTCTAATCCAAATCTGATTAGACCAGTGGTGGGCAATACATTGTTCTATTGAGCACGAAAATATACGGTATTTAGAGAACACGTTCGATATTTTCATTATACTGTGTGGTCCAACAATGGTCTGAGCAAAACAGATCAATTCAGACTAACCGCGGCTTACATCGGGTCGAATCCGGTTAGAAACGAAGATTATTCCGGTTTACGAATGCATCGTGGGGGACTCACATCCGATATTTTTACCTATTGAGGTTAAGGTGTCCACGAAATTAACAGTTGAATTAAAAATAAATTAAATTAAAAAAAAATAATAACATTAAAAAATCAATTTTTCGAAACGTTTCCGAAATATGAAAAATCCTAATTGGGAAATAAAAGTTTGGAATCCAATAATTTATTCTTGAAAAAAAACATAACTATTTTCATCCGAAAATTGATTATATTTCTAGGAAAATGTTTTCTTCGCATTTGCCCCAACTTTTCGAAATTTTAATTGGCCTCGTTTTAAAGAATTTTTCAATTTTTGTAAATAATTCACAAAATAATTTATGGCATGGTGTACATGTTTATTCAAATACAGTCCGTACTCCCAATTCGTTACGAAATGGCGTAATGATCCCGAAATCGTTACGATGTTTTTCGAGGTCTTGTGACCCCAAATCGTTACGATTTTTCGAACCACAAATTGTAACTATTTGGAAGCACGGACGATATTGATTATTCACCCCTAGTGAAAAACCGGAAATCGAAAAATGTAACCGTATCAAAAAATATGTCTTTACAAGCCACAAATTATGAATTTGAACGAAAAAGTCAGTTTTGTCCGTGGACACCGTAAACGACGTTCAGTAATACTGAATTTATGACAAAAAATGATTTTTTTAGAACGAGATTTTGCGAAAGAAATATAATTGCATTGGTCGTATAAATTAGAATAATTTGGCTTCTTTTGACGCAAAAATCGGACGAAATTACCCAAAAGCCGTTCACTCTGGCGGGTTCAGATGGTTTTACGTAAGCGACCTCCGTTCTTTCATAACTTACTACGTAATCGGGTTTTGACGAGAGCAATACGCAACTTAACTTGCTATGGCGAATAACTTAATTTAATTCTCGCCGTGATTTTAGGCGAAAAAAAATAATGTGAGGATCATAAGACCATAACAAGCGTTTTTGCCGATTATGACAAAATTCAAAGAAAATTATGACAAACTACGCGACAAATCAATATGAGACGGTCTCAGTTTTGAATTTTCGGTACTTTGTTTATGTTGTATAAACGAAGAATTTCTAACGAAGACAAATATGTAAATTATATATCATTAGTAGTAAATCATTGATCTTTGAGGACAACTAAAATAATAATACTGTACTATTACAATTATCGTAATAACTCAGTCTTTTGTTTGATTTTGAACTTTGCCGCAAATTTTTGGGATTTTTATAAATTTTATTAACAATTCTGGAAATCATTTTCTCATTAATTTAAACAATTGCGCAGTTATCTTGTCAAAAAGTAATACTTCGTCATTTGCGCGTAATATTTCATCATTTTTTTGCCTACGCAGTTAATTTTCAGCCAATTATTTTGTAAAAATTCCTCCTTTTTACGCCTACGTTTTGCGCTTATCTGGCCAT